>JACBWW010000844.1:0-20529 GCA_020086605.1 Lanius collurio | reverse complement strand
CCATGAAGCAAGGCATGGCCCCTGCTACCAGACTCATGAGTTTATTAAATCTGCCCAGGTCATCCTCTGGGTTCTGTGACAGAAGTTTGGAAGGGAGTGATGCCTTATGTTTAAATATAACTACAGCTAAATCCAGGGGACCTTTTCCACTCCCTCAATTCAGGCCTCTAAAGGGGCAGATACAAGATTTTGTGGGTGTGTGTGCACAGTGAGTTTTGCTTTGGTTTGCTTTTTCTTACTTTTTACCCTGCACCAAATGTGAAGGATAAGCAGTGTTAGAAAAGACATAGGAAATTTTGGCTCAGCACGGGTCCAGATGTCTGTATCTTTGCTCACTGTGCTACAAATTGCATCTTTAAAAGACAAGAAACAATGCCCCATCGACTCTGGGGACACGGGAGATGAGAAGAAAAAAGAAAAAAAAAGAAAAATAAAACATTTGCTGGCTTAGAGTGATTCTATCATCAGTCCAAGTGTTTTTTAAAAGCCTCTGGGATCCTGAGTTTAATTTTGCTGTAAGGCTCCAAATGCAGTAAAGCTATCACTGGAATCACATTTGGGAGGGCAATTGTCTCAGGATGACTGGATAGACATTTTGCCTTTCAAGCATATGTCTCTGAAATGGTGGTTGCCACCTGGCAGACTGCTAAATTTCAGCAAGGGATGGAAAATTTATGATTATTTTTTGTAGCCTGAAGAGCAGAGTTTATGATTCACCCCTAACATGACTTTACTGCTAACATGCAGATCTGGTATCATCTTTGCAGGCCCTGTTTCAAAATCCACAAGAATGGGATAACAATCAGGCCCAAAGAGACTTTTGCATCATAATCTTGCTGGTGGAAGGGAGATATACATCAAATCCCCTAAAGAGACATCTGCATTTATTGTCAAATCAGCTTTCATCACACTTAGCTGCTGGAAGATGATGAGTGAGCTGCTACCAGATGGTGCAGTTGAAGATGATCTTGGTGTCATGCAGGTTCTTTCAATCAAACCTAGGAATCAGCTGTTTGAAAATGAAACTGGTAAGTTGTGTTAACTTCTGGATGTTCAGCATAAAGTCAGTAAAATTCAATCTCACCTTTCTCCTCTCTGGCCATTCAGGGTCTCCACAGCCAGGCTGGGCACACAGAGAGTGTGGATTTAAATGCAGGCTCACCACAAGGAGGTCCTGATGCTGGAAACCATCACAACACTTGTCACAAAAGTGTCTCCAGAGTAAGGGGTGGAACTGATTTTGACAAATTTGAGGTTAATGCAACACTTCTTCATTGTTTCCCAGGTTATCTTCTTCCAGCTCTTTTCAGGAGTTCAGGAACACACGAAATTTTCACAGATATTCCTTATTTGAAACGGAATGCTTCTATTAATTTGGAATTTTGCTGCTATAGTGGATGTTTTCTTCATTTTTGTTTGGTTTGGTTTGGAGCTTTTTTAGGCTGTAAAAGAAGTCTGTGTCACTAGAAGATCCTTGAGCTTTCATAATTTAAATATTTGCTGGACTTTTTTTTTATATATATGTACATACATATCAATACATATTTATGAACATATACATATACACACACACACAGGTACATGTATGCCTGTGTGTACATATATTGCATGGAAACAGCAAAAGAATGAAAAATAATCACATTAACATGTCCCCATACATGACAGAAGTATTTTATGGGCTTCAGCCCTTCAAATCCTAAGGAATCAATTTCATAAGGTGATTTTATATACTAGTTTGATTTTTTTTTTTTACTATACTTCTGCCATTTGTTCTCATATGAATGACAAGAACTCCAGTAAAATTTCTTGTTGTCTTTTTGTTGTAGAAGCTCTCTAGCCCAATCTGATCAAACCAACATTTGATTTAACTACATCTGAAACACAAGGGCTGTGAAAAAATCATACCCACACTGAGGTCTCTACAGCTCAGCTGTACAGTCAAGGTTCTATGGAAGTGGGAGGAAATAGAAGTTGTTGAGTTGAGATTCCTCTAGAATATTTTAGACTGTGGTAATTCACATAATTTTAGTACCAATGTAGATATCTGCATTTTATCAGAGGAATCTTTTTTCTGCTTCCAGCATTTATAAAGAATGTACGTGGGCAGGTGATTCATCTAACCTGTATTAAACATCTTTTGGGGATGAGTTTGTCTCTGAAAGTTCCTTCTCCCACAAATTGTAGAGGGATCATAAATTACTCCAATGGTTATTTTTGAACTGATTATTTCCAATTTGTCCTGGTAGTCATGATTTTCATCAGGCCAGTGCATTTCTAGAAGAAACAATAGGAAGAGTGGGTAGTTAACAGCTTGAGGTTTTCACCATAGTGTTGTTTTGCATTTTTATTGTAAAACATGCTTTTCCTTCACTTGAAGAAGCAGCAACCTTATTATTCCCTCCCTCAAAATTGTTTCCTTTCAAAAGATTACTATCAAAACTGCTAAAGATTGTAACACTGCTGACAACATAGGTACAAATGATCAGTCAAACAGCTTCAAATGATGAAATCACTTTAACTATGCTTTCTTTGTGTACTGCTTTCCAAAGGCCAGGTTGTTCCCCTCCTTTTATTCAAGGACGTTTTATGAATCCAATCAATTCTAGTTAAGCATCAGATTTTCTACTTCTGTTTCCACCTCCAAGATTAACTGACATAATTAAAATGTGGTTGCTAAGCAAAATGCTGATTACCTTTTTGATGGGTAGAAAGCTCCATCTGGATGTTTCATAGCTTTTATTCATTTTAAACAACTGATTTATTTACCTTTAAATAGTACAGAAATATTTTATAGTTATACAATGTAAAGCAATAGCAAATTCATGCAAATACCCAGAGTTTTTTAGTCTCTAGATCTAGAAGGAAGGGAAAGGAGAATGAACCAAGATAAAAGCAGCAAGTACAGATCAGTGAAATACAATGATAACAACTTCAAAATTTGCTTAAGGAATAAAATAAAATAAAATTCAATGGTGGATTTTTAAAAAGTATCAAACATTGATCTGTTTTTAAAATATTGTCAAAAATTTGAGTTTGTAAATAGCAAGACACAATATCCACAGTTATGAAAGAAAAGAAGGTTAAAAAAATATTATTGAATAAGAAAATCTATTTAATGTTTGGAATTTTACTGCTGAATTAAGTAATTTCCAGATGAATTAAATTTGGTTGATATAAATCATCATATACATGGAGTCTAGGGTTGGTTATTTCAGTGGGTATCTACCAATATACAAACAGTGAGAACCTCTTCTGATTTACATCAAAAAACATTGTAAAATATAAATATTTTCATAGTACTGAAGGAAATGTATCAGCATCATATTCCAAATAGCAGAACTAAAAACACACTGAAAATTACATTTGAATTTTCACTCTGATTTTATGGAAGAAGTTAGAAAAAGAAATTACCAAGATGGTGCGAGTTGTTTGTTTTTTGATTCCTGTTTCTATATTAAGATGCTTTGTTTTAAAGCACTTGTAAAACATTTCATACCACACAAAGGAAATTTCTCCTTGCTTTGGTATGATCTGAGTCATGACAAAGCAAATACATTTCAGTAGGTGGAGTAAGTGGTAGTAGATTTTCCCTTCTCTTTGATGATACACCACCAATCCCATCAACAATTAGAAAACCAATATATTCCCTTGCATTGCTCTGGTGCTTTTGGGGTGTCCTGGGTTGCAATGTAAAATGTACCCAAAAGTCTGTATTCTGTCACCATCTTCATAAACTGTTAAAACTGGTGGGACAGTGTTCCCCACCTCCCTCATGACTCATCCCTGATAAGCTCATGAGGCTATCTTCTGTTAATGGGCCAGCTGTTGACACCAGCTGGGGCAGAGTCCTTTATCTCTCCTATACTATCTCCTGTTAATGGGCCATCACCGCATGACTGATAAGACTGTATCACCCATTGTGAGATGCTCCGCCCAGAGGGAGGAACCAAGCCTTCCAGCCTGGATATAAGGGAAGATTTTGAACACCACAGGCAGCCTTTCCACTGGATTCTCAGAGGAAGACCGGACCCTTCTACATCACCACTGGACCTTCAGAGGAAGATGAGACCTTCTTTACAGAGCCACTGCTTCAACGGAACCATCACTTCAGGAGGACTGCAGCCACCATTTAAATTGGACTGCTGCTAACCCCCTGACTGTCAGGGGGTCAGGTTTGTACTCTGACTCTGTCAGTGGGTTGTGGGGTTTTTGTACTATTACATTTATTTTATTTCTTTCCTATTAAATTGTATTTCTGACTTGAAGTCCCTCACTAGTTTGCGTTAAAACTAGTACATGGGGTCACACTGCTCCAGCAGCTGGAGCACCAGAATATCCCTGTGCCAGAAAGTCTTGCAGCCTGGAATTCTGCTACTCTCCCCTAAAATTTCAATGCCAGCCTATTCAAGATGAAAGTTCAAGTTTGTGCTCCAATCCCTTGGCACACAAATCCCAATTACCATTCAGTAAGAGCCTCCTTCTTCAACTGGGCTGTTCATTGCTCAGCCACAAAGTCCTGTTGGACAACCTCTCAGGAATTTACCATGTGATGTCTATGACAGGAGTTTATCCACTAATAACTCATCCCTTCCCTTTTAAATAAATAAATAAATTTCTTAATAAGACAAGTGTGAAATCCCACTCATAAAATGGTGCAGCCCCATGGGTGAGTAGAGGGTGGGGAACAGCAGGCCAGGTGCCACAGCTCTGAAAAAAAGCTCTTAGGGCCAGGGTGGGCAGCAGGCTGTACCCAGCCCTTGTGATAACAAAGGCAGGCTCTTATCAGGTTGGGAAAAGATACAACGAGTGCAAGTTGCAAAAAGGAACATCCTGGTTAGATTAAATGAAAATTTACTCACTGTGTTGCTGCAAAAACCTGTGTGTAGAGGGGTGAGCTCATATCTGTACTCAAGGGTGTTAGAGCTCTGAGGGACAAGGTCCTCACAAACATGCCCTGACCTTTATGTCAGTCCTGATTGAAAAGAAAGTTGGAATAAAGACCTGCAGGTATTCCTATGACATTGCCCATACCTCAACTCCAACCTCTCCCAGTCACATCTGGTTGTCTCACAGGTAATTTCTGCACACTTGGTCTCCTTCACATTCTCTGGGCTTCTCCCTGCCACCCAAGGCTACCAAAATTTTCCAAGTTCAGACTTTACTGTTTCCTTATGCAATAGTCTCACTGAATTCCTTGGATTTGCTCTCAGTCCATAATAGTTTATGGATGACAGTTTATAATCCAACTGAAAGGATTAAAATCCAAAGGAAAGGCAATTCAGTTTCCTGGAGGAAGGGAATTCTTCTGGGGAAAATCTTGGAAGAGGGACTTCTTCTTCCAGAGCTGTGCTCAACTCTTTTCCTTAAAGCTCAGATTACTCAGGTATCATCAGGCCTCAAATACCTGGCTGCTTATTGAGTATTAACAAAGAACAGCTGAGCATACAAATAAATGGGTGAAAAAGCTGTTTTCTAAGCCTTGTTTTTCTAGTTCATATTATCATTTGTTCTAATATAAAATTGCTTTGCTTTCTTGGCCAGTGTTTCCATACTGTCTCATTATTTATGAGGAAAACTAATTAACAGGCTCAATGCATTGCACTGCAAGCTTCCTGTGTTGTGTGAATTAAGATGATGATGAACTTCTCACTCCCATCATTGTTCTTGCAGTTCTGTTACTCTACCTGCTGCCACTCTCCAAACAAAACATGAAACTTCTTCCTAAATGTTTCACAGGCCCCATTCAAAAGAGCAGTAGCTCATTGCACACTTAATAGGAACTCAATTTTCCCAACAAAAATCTGGAGTTTGTTTAACGGGATACACA
Organism: Lanius collurio; assembly: GCA_020086605.1. Taxonomy (NCBI): domain Eukaryota; kingdom Metazoa; phylum Chordata; class Aves; order Passeriformes; family Laniidae; genus Lanius; species Lanius collurio. The sequence continues at coordinate 14,702 of JACBWW010000844.1, read as the reverse complement.
TTCCAGGAAAGGTATCCATCCTTAGGAATATAAAAATAAGGTAATGGAAAGTAGAATTTTTATAAAGAGATTTCTCAAAGCCAATTACAGGGATTGGATACTAAATTGTCTTTGAGTATAAATGGAAATTGGTGCTTGATTTTCCCCTAGTTCTTTAAAATTCCTCCCTTAGTGATATGAGCAAACTTGAAGAGACATCTTATCCCCTGCTTTAGGAGCACCATGAAGTTGGATCCCGAGCTGACATAAATCAGCACAGCTCTGACTGGTCTCTGTTGATTTATACCAGCTGAGAAATTGTGTCTCTGCACAGATATCTGTCGCTGAGCTTGTGAATGATTAATATTCACATCCTTATTTAGCTTTCTACCTTTGTCTTGGGTTTGTTTGTCTTCACATCCATCAGATGATTCCTGAAAAGGTATTTTGTAGTAATTTATTTCTACCACATGCAGTTCTAAGATTTTCTAAAACTGCAGTGAATGTTTCCTGAGACTGTTACAACTGAAAAGGTTTAGAGAGCAAAACAAAAACATTTTCTTTTCTAAGCTGTTTTTTTCCAATTTGTGCACACTATACTTATTCATTTGGGAGCAGGGGAAAATGTTGCCTGCTGACAGAGAAGGAAAACATTTATTGCTAATAGAACCTTAATGTGTCCATATCACTGTATTTCTCTGATTTATATTAAAGGAACCATATTTGCACTTGTTACAGAGAAAATTGACCATTTTGCATGAAAAGAGGTGGTGTAATTATTAACATATTGGCACAGAACTGCAAAAAAAGGGACAGGATAGAACTGCAGAAAAGGAGACAGGAGGACATAATAACATGTTTTAAATACTGCCAGACCTAATTTAAGTTTTTTGTAGAGCATCTCTGAACTGTGAGATGCAGGTGTTGTCCCCTGGCTGTGAATTTGACTCCAAAGTATTTTTCTTTAATCACATGTGCAGGTCTCTCTACAGGAACCCCTCAGTACAGTAGTGAGGCTCCAAAAGAGAAAACTGAATCCCATTATTATTAAAAGAGTCCAAGGAGTGCTTCTATCAGAAATTATGAACTCTTCCTCAATACAAAAAAACCCCACAAACCAGGAAATTAAAATAGAAACAGTGGCATTCAGAGCTGTTGTTTCTGAAAAGAAAAGAGGGGGGAAAGCAGTGATGAAGGTGCCAAACCCTTGGATCCACCCTGGCACATGGGGGAGCTGACACTTTACAATCCAGACCCTAAAGCAGCCACAGTTCAATTAAGTTCCCTTCAATAAACCATCTGTCATTGTGGAATTTGCATGGGCAACCTGCTTCAAAGAAATATGATTACTTAAACAGAAATTAGATCAATATAAGTATTTTATGTATTCCTTCCAAGATCACATGCAAGGAAGGTATTGATGACTTTCTTGCTTAATTTTCTTCAGTCTCTCCCCTGTGAGTGATTTATAAGGAAAAGTCTCAGAGAAGCAATAATAATTCCTTAGGGCATAAATACCACGTTTGTACACCAACTTGACTGATAGCATGGTGGCAGAAATTTAATGTTTATTTATATACATGGGAGATTCAATTTACTATTGGCTCAACTTTTTTATCACCATTTGTATTTGCTTGCATACTGAAATGTGGGTAATTTCAGAACATGCATAAATTCTTCCAAATGAGCTAAAGGAGAAACCTGATAACTTTCATTGCCTACACATTTCCTGAAATTATTAAACTATTTTTTACATCCTACCATTCCAATTTTTTTTTTTTTTAATGTAATTGATTTGAATACAAATAAATGAAAACTTGTATAAGGTGAAACTCATCCCTGTGTCCCTGTAGCTATTTTAACTATTTAAGCCTCATTTCAGAATTTGTGTTCAGGCATTATTCCAGTCCCTTCCTTGGGGATTTTCAGCACACCTTGAAGCTGATATTTCACTATGATATTTCAATTTTTTTTTCTGCACCACAGGTGAGGAGCAGAACCAGGCAGAGATATCAGCTCATTTAGAAGAGACATAGGTCTGGCTTTCCACCCCTTGAAGAGTCCAACACCAGGTTGGAATGGGACGTGGAGGAACCTGGTCTAGTGGAAGGTGTCCCTGTCCCCCCAGGGAAGATGGAGCTGGATGATTTTTAAGGCTCCTTCCAACCTAAGCCATTCTACACCTTTATAATTTAATATTCTGACTCTTAAAATGCAGATAAAGAGCTGGTGTGATGTTATATATAATTTGCTGTTTGGTTTGCTGAAAGATATACACAGAGCACTCCTAAGCCACTAAAAGGGATGTTTAGGGGAAACCTCTAACAAGCTTCCCAGCTTCTCTCCCGGGGTGGAGTTGGAAAGAAAATCTGCCGAGGGGAATGTGCTGTGGTGGCTGTGCAGATAAAACACAACCTCACTGAGCACTGGGGCACAGCCTCAGCCCTTGGGACAGAAGGACCTGAGAGAACTGGCACTGAAATGGGGAACCTGGAAGCTGGAACGGTCCAAGGACCACCCAGCAATGGGGAAATGTGGATTAAAAGCAGGTCAGCTGCACTGCAGGCTCAGGCTGAGCAAAGAGAGGCTAAATGTGGCTGGGCACTGTGCAATCCTACCAAAGAGCAGCATTTAGAGCTGCTGTTCCTCACAGAATGGGCAGTGGAAGGGCAAGAGAAAAGAAAAAAAAAAGTGGGGGTGGGGAAAAAAAAAAACTATTATTTGAATCCCTCCCAACGACTCTAAAAAAGCAAGAAATTATTTTGAAAATGTTTAGCATTATCACACATTCCAGTGGTTGGCTGAATATGAACCTCTGTGGTTCTGCCCTGTTCTTTTTCTGCAGCTATAAAAGATCAACCTGAAAAGTGTTCTCCTGGCCTTCACTGCCTTTTAAGCTTACCTAGGAGATTGAAGATTCTGAAATTCAAACAAACACAAAAAATCTGGGTTTTATGTTGCTGATTTGTTGTTTTTTTTTTTTTTAATTAGGAGCTTCTCATTTATTTCAAATGACATTTTTGCTGCCTTTAGTATTCTCCTGAATTTTGTAAATGTTTTTCTGTTAGAAGCTTGCAAAGCTTGCTGGTGTCTGCAGGTTATTAATAAGAACTACATTAAAGCAATCCATCAGCCCTGGCACTCAATCAAAGTGAAACAGATGTTCTACTGCAGTGTCTCCCTGGAAAAGGCTACAAACAAACGTGTTTTCTTTGACTTTTAGCACTTCTTGATTGACCACAGTGTATTTGGAATTAAAACCTTTTAATTTAACTGTTAGTAACAGAGGAAATGGTCCACCTACAATGCTGACTTACTCAAACAGGACTTGTGATGTCTCCCTTGAGTTCTCACCTGTAATGGAAAAAGGCAGATTAAAAAATATAAAAAAAAAAAGGGTTGAAGTTCCTTATTCAGAAATCAGACTATTTCAAATTTGAAAGAGTATATAAATCCTAATCAAATCCTTAAAAGACATTTTTAAAGGCCACTGATTAAATGCCCAAATATTGGTGCTGTAAAATAACTTCATTTTTGGTTTTGAACATGCTTAACCTTGTTCAGTATCACCCTATTCCATGAGCCCAGCTTTGGAAAACAGTGTCATCCAGTGGTGCAATCTTGAAAGGAGTTTTTCCCAGTGGAAAGACCGTGGGTAATGACATAGGAATATCATCATTTCAGAAACAACCCCTAGTGCTGGCCATTTCACTGGTAACTTTAAAAAAACCATGAAATAAACTTTTACAGACCCAACACCTGCTATATCAATAAGTTTACCCTAAAGATGACTACTGGGAAATCTATTATGATGATTTTTGAGGTCATTGTGGTGTTTCCCTTCCTTTCAGTAAAAAAATAGTTTAATTTACATAAAGAGACAATATAATTCCTGGGGTGTAATCAGTTGTGAGATTGATACAGACAGAATTGAGGACCAGTTGAGGCTGGAAGGGGCCACTGGAGACCATCCAGTCCAACTAAAATTCAGCCTTGATACAGGCAGGGGTTTTAGGTGCAGGCTGCTGAGGATTATTTTTCCTGTTTTTATTTTGGAACTAAACTTGTGGAAAGCCACAGCAGGTGGGCTGTAAGTATGAACATCACAAAATACATGAGTTTTTTAAAGCTGAGGTGAGTGCTCTCAAGGACAGCGTTTCTCATAATCATTTGGAAATTTCAGTGAGTACATGTGAGTACATGGCTTATCTGTCAAGCTTACAGGTTAACAGGTTTACATCCAGGTAATGCATTAACCACAAGTTTTCATCAGCTGATTTGGGTTCTCTGTCATTTCTGCACAGCACTGGAATGTTGATATTGGCTTAAAAACTCAGTATTACTTAGTCACATACTTTTGAGCCCATTCTCAGGCAAGAGAGATCATTGAAAAACTGCCAAAATACAGTTTCCAAGGGAAAAAAAAAATGCACATTCACTGAGGTAGAAAAGTTTAATGAGAAAGGATTGTACTAGAAAAAATGAAAATTCAGATCTGGATTTCAGCTCTAAATTTGAGGATTCTTTGTGAATTTCAAAGCATTTTAGATAACTGCTAAATATGCCTCTCCCTATGTTACAAATGTGGAAAGGCCAAGTCAAACCCCAGGTGGACAGCTGGGCTCTCAGGTACAAGTTTCAGCTGCTGAGCAAAAATAGCTGTATTTGCATGGAATCTGAGCAACCTGAAGAAGGCTCATTGTAGGGAGCACACCTCCAACTCCAGCCCAGGCAAAACTAATCACAGAATTATTTAGGCTGGAATAGCCCTCCAGGATCATCAAGCCCAGTCTCTGACTGATCACCTTGACAACCAGACCAGAGCACTAAAAGTCAAGCAGATCTTCTCAGCCTAAATTTTGCTGCTACAGAGATAACATCCTGGGTTTATCCTGGGCCTGTGCAGAGGGATGAGGGATGTGGCAGATGTGTTATGGATGAGGGAGAAAGGGTAAGCAGTGCTTTCAGAAAGGGCTAGAGCTGCCACCACATCACTTGTTCAGTGTCACAGCGCTGTCTCTTATTCTGAGGGGCAAAGCACACAGGAAATCCTTATTCCTGTCTTGCTTCCACCTGCCTCCTGCAGCACTCAGCTGTCTCTTCTGCCTGCCCCAGGAGCCAATAACCCTCTGAGCAAGTCAGTGAAAAAGGCACAAATCACCTGCCAGTCAGTCCTGTCTGTCCCCAGTGGTCCCCTCTGCTACTCACAGATAAATCTGCTGCAACCTCGCTTGCCTCTGTCCTGGAGGTCAAAGCTGATGTAAACCAAAGGGACCTGGTTTATGCCTCCTGAAAATAAGGCCCATTCCATCTGTCTATTTAAAAATTGAAAGGCACAAACAATTACAAACACTTCAAAGATTTCACTGTCCTACCTTGTAACAAGTTCCAAAGCTTATCTGTGTTGATAACAGACTTCTCTCTCTCTCCTGACCCACTTTTTCAACACTTTCCCTAAAGGTAGCACAAAACCTTCCTGAGTTGCTCATGCAACTTTTGATCATATTTAATAACCAGGACCTCCTTTTGAAGGCTGAGCATGACTGTTCACACTGGGAGAAATCCCAATGGTTTTTCATTGTCCAGGGGATTATTTGCATATTGGGTCAGGCAACAGATCCTAGCAGCTCCATCTCTCTCCATCAAATATACAGAACTTGAACAAAAAGATGGGATTGGCTTTTTATGTGTGTGATCTTATTTTTTCCATTATCAGTAATTGCCAGTTCTGCAAACCTGTGGGATTATGGACATCTGATAAACTGCACGGTATCAGTGCTGAAGGGGTTGGCAGACATGACAGGGGGCTTCTGGAAGCTGTACCCACTCTCCTCTTCCTGTTTGCACTTTTACACAGGGCTCCAAAATTTCTATCTCAAAAGCCCTGTAAATGACACAGTTGTCCTTTTTAGCTGACAGGTCACACTATTGATTCATTTTCAACTTGCCACCAACCCAAACCCACAGATCTCTTTCTGTGGAGCTGCTCTCCAGCCTCCTGTCCCCCAATTTCCATGTAAAACCAGGATTGCCCCATCCCAGGTGCAGAACCCAGCACACAGGAGGTTCTTGTTTTCCTTTCAAACTGTTAAAGAAGTCTATAACTGACTAGTTCAAACTTAAATATTATAGAATTGTTGGAGCAAAGAATGGTTTGGGCTGCAAAGAACCTTTAAAGATCACCTTGTTCAACCCCCAGCAACGTGCAGGGACATCTTTAACTAGATCAGGGTGCTCAGAGATCTGTCCTGACCTTGAATGTTTCCAGAGATGAAGATCTAATGCCATTCTAGGCAACCTGTGTCAGTGTTTTATCACATCCACCGAGGCAAACTTCTTATATGTACACACTCTTTTAGTCTAAAACCACTACCCCTTGTCTTATTTATCTTTTAGACATTTAAGCTGAAGCAGTCTTTGTGTCCCAAATCACATTCAAAGCCTGGTGATGCAAATGTTCATTAATATGCAGTAAATATTGGTAGTATCCTGTTACAATTTTGGAGCATATTTATTATGATTTTGTCCTGTCAGCCAAATGCCCCATTGTCAATATTTAGTTATGAAGTGGGGACTGATACTTTAATGATGGCAAAACAAAGCAGAAGAAAAGCAAGGAACATTTTTTTAACAATTCTTTCTTTGTATTTGAGGTTTTGAGTAGTTATATAGATTATGGATTCAGCACCAGAGATGTATAGGTGCTTTCCTACAGAGGAGGGAGTTTTCTAAGATCTTGGTCAATGCAGACCAAAACAATGCATTTAGTGGAGTTTAAGGAGATTTCAGCTGATCCCAAAGCACAAGGAGTTTTAGCATCTGAGGTAAGATTCTAGATTCCAGGGTTAGCTACTTCAGTTGAGTGACAGAATCTCACCTGCAGCAAAATCCTTTCATGAAATAATTCCTTGTATTTCTGCACTCAGGAGATAGAAGAAATCCTCTCTTGAGGAGGGTTGGGAGCTCAAGAACCCGTGAAGGGATAAGGGAGACAGGGCTGTAACAGAACTCAGCAGTTTTTTCATTCTCACCTGAGAGCATCAGGGCATATTTCTGAGTTATCAAGAAGTCACTGGCAAGTTCTGTGGCTAATTAGTGAAATCACTTTAAACAACAAATGACTCTTTAAAATAGGAACCAGAAGACAGCAGAGAAATGCAGGATAGAAAACCTCTCAGCATTTCTTAGGCTAATTCAGAAGGAAAACATCTAAAAATGGTTCATCCTGGCTTAAATAAGTTCTAAAATGTCTTGTCTATACCTACCCATGTTGTACACAGGGAATATTCAACTAAGATAGATCTAAATGCCTATATTTTTGATTTTTGAGGTAAAGGGATGTGGATCTCAACCACCCTGGTCAGGTGACCAGAGAAAAACCAGGGCTTTAGTATTTAAAACTCAAGTGAAACATTCTAATTAATTGTCATGGGACTCAGACAAGTCACATATTTTTTCATTTAAAATATTTTAATAGTCAATGTCTTCAATGAACTTGAGATGTTATTTGTTGAAACCATATCTCACTCCAGCTTCTTTTCTTTATCTGCTCCTCACTGCTATGCTGAAAGGTATGAAACCAAAAGGATTTAACCTAACATGAAACCTGATGCCATTAAAACCTGAATGAAGATAAAATGTGAGGGAAAAAAAATCTAAAATACCATGAAAAAATACAAGAAACTTGCACCAGAGTATTCCACATTACTTTTATCATGTCAAGAAATGTAAGTGAAAAAGAAACCAATGAAGGTTGAGGGAAATCCATGTTTAGGACAAAGTCTAATAGTGCAGTGCTGTCATTCATGCAAGTAAAAGTTAAATTTAACTATGCTAATGTCATTTTTAACTAGAGGAATCATTACCTGAACAACAGCACTATTTCTTGGAGGGAACTAAATGAGTTTTGCCTGAAACAGTGACAGGAGGTTTTCCTTTCAAAAGTAAAGCACAGTAAAAAATGCTGGAAATGAGAGCTTTTAGTAGGATTTGGTTGCAGGTGAAAAATGGAATATAGCCATTGTATTTTACAAGGAATCAGCTCCTCCTCTATCCCATTGACTTTCAGGTTTAACAGCAGAGGACAATTCATGGCAAGAAGGCATTAACTTCATTTGCATTGTGAGTTAATAACAAATGAAGTTCTTGCCAGCCAGCTCCTTGCAGTGCACTGAATGAAGCATAGAATTGATTTAGTACACCCAGTAAAATTAAGTGGACATTTTGCAATGCCTGAATTAATTGCAGGATGTATTTTTGTTTATTACTTCTGAGGGAAACTTCAATGGTTCTCATTAAATGCATGGATGGATGGATGGATGGGTGGGTGAAAGATTGATGGTACAGGATCAAATACAGCCAATTATTTTTCCATTTCTTCTAGGCATATTGCTCTATTAAGAACCAGAATATAGCAATAACAATCAAACTTAGCAGAGCCATCCTTATTTGCTCTTTAAGGCTGAAATTCAGCCCTGTGAATATGCACAGCAAACAAGACCCTTTTGCATTTCCCCTTCTCCCCACAAACACTTGTATTCATTAACAAGAAGCTGACATTTACAATAAGGACAGATTTTCAAAAGTGTTCACTTCTAAAACTGCAAAATAAGTAATCCCATTTTCCAAGGAGCTTGCTCATATTGGTCATTCACAGCAAATGCCACCCACCCTGAAGAACCCAGCCCAGCTGCCCACTCAGGCCTCAGAGGAGCTTCCTGGAATCAACAACAGGAGGAAGTAGAAGAATAATTTCATTACTGTGTTTCAAACCCTTCCTTAAAATTTGTGAGGTGAAAAGGAAGAGATAAAAACAGCAGATAAATCTATCTGTTCAATAAGCAGGAAAGGGCTCAGTCTGTGGGGTTTTTTGTCCCAGTGGGGTCCAGCAGTGGGATGTGATTCACACAGTGCATTCCAGCACTGACTCAGGGCTATCCCCTTGTGTTCACCACTGGGCACAGCACTGTTTGGAAAGTGGTTTTCCCATCTAAACAAACAGAAGAATACTTCAAAGTGGAGGCAGTTTCTGTCTTGGTTGTGTACCCTCACCCTGCTTAATATCTGTGGCCTCACAACCTCTCCTTTCCCACTCTGTCTATCCATACTCAACCTTTACCTAAGACCTAAAATGTTATTTTCAAACACCAAAGCCCATTTTTGGCTGTGTCTTTTTATTATGGTGGAATCATGATACATTATTAATTCTCTCCATCCTGATAAACAGCACCCAGAAATCTGTAACTGATCACACTTTGCATTCTGGATCTTCATTCACCCACCAGAACTCAGTTCAAAATTTGGTGACTTGCAACTGCTGCAGCTGTCATTTGAAACTTCAGCTTGCTTTAGGTAGATTTTTTTTTTTAAATTTAACCTTACATCTATTTCAAGTTTCTAAAGTTTGCTTTAGCTTTGTCTTCACCTCCTCAGCCAAAGGTAAGCCTCCCTCCAAGTTCAGAAATTCTTCTCTTGAAAAAACTTTCCTTCCTCACAGCAGGTTCCCTCTTCCACCTTAAGGATACAGCAGTGTATATACTCCCAGAAAGTGTCTTCTTTCTGCCTGAATTTCTCACATTTATGGGCTTTAAAAAACCCACCAGACATTCTGTATTGCTCTCACACAGCTCATGAGCTTGTTGTACATAGTTATAACTTTTTAATTTTTTTTTATATTCACCACATCAAATCAAATTTTTCATGTGATTTGCCTAAATTTATCTTAAATAAAGGTGTGTGAGAGCTTCTAGATATGGTTGATTCCACCTCACCACCCCTAAATTATCTATTGGCTGCTTTGACCACATTTTAAATAGAGATTTCCAGGGCGTAGCTTATACATGCAGCATCAGCTCCAGCCATGGTCTTGTTTTGGTACCTCATTGTAAATAAGAAATAAATCTGCTTCATGATACCAGGGTAAAACTGAAATAACAGAAGGTTTAGAAACATTTTCTCAGCAGACAGACCTAGTAAGCTGCAACCTCTACACACTGAGCTGTTTAATCAATTCTGCATTGACTTCACTAGTCAAAACATTTGTTTTGAATGTCATTTATGTTTACATTGATTCATTTTATTTGATCCCTTTCTGAACTGATCCTGACTCTTTCAAGATATGAGTTGTTTATAAATATTTATTTAATAACTGGGATGATTAACTTGTACAGTTTTTTGTCTGTTGCATTGAGGTTTTATATGTTTTCTTTTGCTGTTCATTGATGGTTTCTAAGTCTATTGCCACTTATTTTTGCTGTCCAACAGTGAATGGAAATGTTTTAGTTGGGAGTTTAGACATGCTCATGGAAATCCTTTTGAAAAACAGTGATTTTGAAGAAATATCTAAGTGAATGGAGCTTTTGCTGAAAAATCTGTGAAACTTTCAGGAGGGGTGAACACAACTCATGGCTTTCTGAGGAGTTCAATGATCACCATGCTCAGACTAATTACCATGGAACAATCTCAGCTTCATATTTGTACCCATTGCCAAGCAATGTGTGTTTCCCAGTTCAAATATCAGTGTTTGGATGAAAACAAGGTGATAATTCTGCACTGCAGCTCCTTCACTGCCACAGAGCAAGTGAGGAGGAGGAGCACAACCCTGTGATCCCATCTGCCAAATCCAGCACTACTGGTGCTGAGAGATGGCCAAAGCCAGGTTTTAACTGCATCTGTCTGGGACAGCCAAGTTTGGGGTCTGGTGCCAGGAATAAATTGGAACCAAACCAGATGATCATCCAGCTTGTGTCTTGATCTAAGTACAGCCACACAAAATTGTGTTTGTGTTCCAGCTACTCCCACGTGCAACGTGAGGAGGTGATGAGGCTGAAATCTGTCAGCACAAAGCTGGAATGTGTTTGACACATGGTGGTGGTAGTTTGGCCCTAACAGAAGTCCTAGAAGGTGCCATGCTTTTTGTATTATTCTGTATCCAGGTAAAATCCGCCCAATTTCGTTTTCAAATATAACCAAAGCCTTGTTTTAATTAAAAGGTAATAAAGTCTTTTTTTTAGATTGAAATTACATCAGTCCTCTGAGAGATATGAAAACTGAGAGGAGAAAAATTGTAGCCTGTACATAAGTGAGTTGCACTTGTGATGTGGAGGTTAGAGTGAAAGCAGCTTTAAAATAAAAGTTTTGAGTCCCACCCACATCCTCCATCTCAGGCACTTTTAGAACTACTGTGAGTCCCAGATGAGGGCTTCAGTTTCCAGTTAACAGGTATTCTCTTGACAGCAGATCTGATCTTTACTTTAGAGCTGCCAAGCTTTACAGCTGAGAGACCTCTTGCTCCACTGAGGAGCTCTTTGTGCTCTCAATGAAGGCAGGCAGTTGTAAAGATTCTGATTTGGGCTGTCATGCCCTGGTTCTACCTGGATTTCTCTGTTGTCCATATGGTGAGTCTAAAGCAGAGAGTTTAGGTATGTGGCTCTCCAAAATTAGGGAAATAGGAGAAATTCAGGGTGAACAGACCTAAAAGTGAACAGACTAGGAGAACCCCAGCAATGTCACCCAAAACTTCTGCACTTGTTTTGTAAAGACAGAAAAAAAAAAAACCAAAACAAACCCATCCAACAAATTTCCTTTATAACCAAATAGAAAGGAGCCTTTTTTCCAACTCTGTTCTAACTTTAACAAAAACAACATCAGTGAGTGAAAAGGTTGAAGTAGATATTGGCTCGATCTGCTAAGGTTTGTTTGCAAAAAATGTGCTCCAGCAATCAATGTCTGTGCTCTCTGGAAGTGCAGTGTTAATTCTGACTTTCAATCGTGGATCAAAGAGTCTTGATTTTTATCAGGACATAAAGAAACAAATGGATTCATTATTTATCTGGTAGAAATTTTCTCTTTGACATGACAATATATTAGGCTAACATGGGTTTTGGTAGCTGCAGCACTTCATCATTTTTTGTTTGGGAAATAACAAAAGAAGAGAAGGTAAAGCTGCATTATTACATGGCAGTAATTATTACATGGCTGCCATTTGGATGTGACAGATTTCAGCCTGTGCCAGCTTTTCTCCCTTTCTCAAGCCAGATTTTGCTAGTGATTGCAGCCTATTTAATATATTAGTGATGAACCAAATATTTCTGCTGAAGCAATCACCCAGCCCATAGGAGCATCTGCATAAGATATTCCTGTGCCTACACAAGGGCATGACAATCTCTAATAGGAATCCATATCCCCTAAAGCTGGAATCAGGTGCATTTCTAACAAGCTGCAGGTGGAGACATGAAGAAATTAATTTCAAGGCCCTTGATAATTGTTCATGCTTCATTTAAATATGCTGGTGGATCTGTCATTTTTGGTAATTTATTTTTTTGTTGGATTCAGTGCTCACAATAAAGAGCCTCATCTCTTATCTCCCTCTAAGGCACGTGATGGACACAAAAGCTGTCCATGAAGAGGAGGAAAATGAAACATTAAAAAAGCAAATGCAGATTGAGCTAGGGAGATAAAAGATGTGAGAAGAAAAAAAAGACAAACACAGAGTTGTGATAGGGAGAGAAGAGGCAGAAATCTAATTTTGGTGGAGTGGAAATCTGCCAGCAGTGATACAGTGGGACACTCGTGTCACACCAGAGATGGTACCACGTGCAAAGGCTCAGTGCCACTAAGTTTAAGAAGGAGAGCAAATAAACAAGGATTCAAGCTCCACCACACTACAAAGCTAAGTAGATTTTCTGATAACCTAAAAACAAACCTGAACAGCTCTGAATTTTATTTATTCCTTTTTTTTTTTGTTCTCACACCACAACAAAACATTGCTGTTTTACCTCCTGTGGGATAGATAAGAGGTGTACTGCCAGATTCAACCAGTGAGATAGCTGCAGATCTTACATATCCTCCTGCTTAGTCCCAACCTGACGGTTGTATGCTTGATTACTTCTCTGCAGGGGAGTCTGATGATCCTGTTTCCTTGAAGAATATTAAAGCCTGGAGTGCCACAGAGCACACCTACCCTGCAGAGCACACGGCTGTGGAAAGGCACCCTGCTGGTGTAAACGAGGCAGTGTGTCTGCCTCTGCTCCGTGTTCAGGCTGGCACAGCACGGCCCAGGGGACAGCAAATTCTCCTCTGAGATGTGTCTGAGCACAGCAAGCAGGAGCAGCCTCTCCCTAAATGCCCTCTCACCTCTAGCTGATTGTAACTTGTGTGCCCCCTTTTCTGAAGCATCCCAGAGCCTCCCCTGCCGGCTCAGGTGCATCTCCTCTGGGATCCAGCTGCTGTGAAAGCACAATCTTCCCTCAGTCCCAGGGATGCTGCTCTCTCCTTTTGCATGGGATTAGCCAGGATTTGTGTCCTCCCAGAGCTGAGGTTCTGCTCAGCAAGTTTGTGTGCCTAGCATCTCATTTGGCCTTGTGCCTGAGTTCCCTCTGCATTTAATAGAGAGCTCTTCAGGACATGATTCATCTCAGCTATCTTGGACATTGTTTTGGGGATGTGACTGACCAATCTCTGCTGCTGTTTGTCTCAATTAACTGTGCTTGATGTCAGGCATAGTCTGACAGTAAAATTTAGGTGGGGTATTTCAGGAATATGTGACAGAATATTCTTATTGTTCAGCTCTGTGAAACCAGGCTCAAGTCAATGAAGCTTAAAATTCAATTAAGAACAGCAGCTCGTGGGTTTTTGAGCTATCACTCTGCTGAGGGGTTCCTCTCTGGTCACCTACTCCTGCCAACAAGCTTTGACTCTATTGCACACTTAAAAAAAACCCAAACAAAAAACCTTCACCATAATTTAACTGGACAAGGGTAGATAGATGCAACCCTAAGTATAATCAGCTTTCTGCCTTATTTGATATGAAGAAAGAGGGAGTCCTCTTGTCCAGTCCAAATGATATTTGCAAATCTCTGCACTGAACTAATTCATGATGACACAATTTCCTTGTTGTCTGATGAGCTTTTATATCCATCATTCTTCTGTAAACTGTCCTCAAGTGTGGGGTCTCAGTTGGTACAAAGCCCTGAGGAGATGCAGGGCTGCTGAACTGCAGCCCCTTGCATCAGCCAGCAGGTTCACCTGGGGAATTTTGCTCTTAGACAAACTGGAAATGCCCCTAAAAATCTTCCTAAATGCTGCTTTCTACCACTACCTTGAAGGATTTTGTTTGTTTGCATAACAGAAAACAGATTTAGCATCCAGTATCTGATTTTGTTTGGGTTTTGGTGGTTATGGGGTTTTTTCATGGTCATTTCTGTTGTTTGTAGGGAAAATAAAAATGCATTTCACATCAAAAGGTGTGACTGCAAAAACTGTTGTAGGTTCCTCTGAGTCAATATTCCATAAAGCTCTTTGTAAAATGCATGATGAATACTGGCAGAGAAGAAAGTGGGAAACTGCTTTCTTTACTATTTATGTATTAAATTTTACTATCTGATGACCATGTGAAGTCTTTGGGGATTATTGCAATAAAGCACTTTTACTGTTCCATATATATTTTGCTACAGTTAATATTGGATTCAGTTTATGAACTGTTACCTGCTTAAGATACCATTTTCAGAGAATGCATACAGAGCAAAAATATGCTTTTGCAAGGAAGATATTAGATAAATATTGTATCTTTGTCTTTGTAGTCTGGTTTCCGTAGCAACTTGAAGTTGCACTGTCATTTGATCAGCTCTTGACTGGAAAGCAAAACATTATTTTGGTCCAGAAAAGAAAAAATAAGAAGAGTTATTACCATCTTCAGTAAAACATATCATGGTATCCTTGGTAAC
>JACBWW010000843.1:0-20603 GCA_020086605.1 Lanius collurio | reverse complement strand
AGGAATTGCAGGAGTATGGGGGGCAGCTGGAAAGAAGATCATGGGCAATATTCTCCTGCTTCCATCTTCCAAGGAAGCTTTGATTTGATCCCTGCCTGCACTGTGCCAGGGGCCCCCAGAGGCCCAGGGAAGTGTCTGGGTGGCCCCAGAAGGTGCTTGCAGAACCCTGAGACACCAGGGCAGGGGCAGGAGCATCCCTGTGGTGCTGTGAGAGACACCCAGAGTTGGCCACCCTGGGGCCCAGGCAAGAGCTGCATTCAGGCAGCCAAATTCATGCAGGGTCTGCCTGGGCTCTGCCCAGGATCAGTCCAGCGAGCTCCAGTCCTGTTTCAGCTCTTTGTATTTTCTTTGTATTCCTTTGTATTTCTTTGTATTTCTTTGTCTTGATTCTTATTATTATCTTTGTATTTGTTTACTCTCAAAATACTATTAGATATCATTTTCTCTCAAAATAAATACTGGCTCATTTTGGTTTTAGGAATTAACTACAGGTAGTCTCTGCTTAATTAACTTCTGTGTGACTTATTCTGCAGTTTGCTCCTTTACAGCACCATTACCACCTCTCTTAAAATTCAGATCCTTCACTGGAAGCAGGGAATTCACCTGGATCCCCTCCTGGGAACCCCCTGGATCCTCCTGGACTCCCCAGGACCCTTCCTGCCTCGCCCTGTGGGACCCCCGGGCCGGGCTGGGCTGAACTCCCGGGCCCTGCACTCAAACTGTGCCTGGAACCCGCTGGGTTCGGCCCGAAGCGGGGAAAGCTCCGGGAGCAGCGGATCCAAATTTTCCTGCGGCTGCGGGGCCCCGCCCCCGAGGGAGCAGGACCGGGCACTGTGACCCCGATCCCTGATTGCCAATCTCCTTCCCTCTCTCTCTCTCTCCTCTTCTCTCCCCTTCCTTTGGGTGATCACAAATCCCAGAGCGGCTTCAGAGCCCCGTGCCCCGTTCGGGTTTCCCAGCAAAGGGAGGCCTGGGGCTGAGGTGCCCCGGGATGGCCGGGAATGGGGTCGGGGGTCCCTGGGGTCAGGGAAAAGGGGGATCCAGGGGCTGGGAGAGGTGGGTACTGAGTAAGGGGGTAGTCAGTGGGTAACTCATGTAAGCACAGTTAACTATTAAGAGACAAAACTTAAGAAGCTGAATTTACATTTTGTCAAGATAGAGGGGACAGGAGGAGACAGCAAATATTAATTCAGACAGCAAATGCTGATTACAAGACCTTGGAAGTAAGATTCGCCCTGATCTTGTTAAGATAGAAGGAACAAGGATCATCCCAAAAACTGCTGAATCATTCCTCAAAGGACCACGCATGCCTCAGGGAGAAAGGTGAAAAGGGCACTATGAGGAAGACTGCTGATCTTCATCACAGAGACCCCCGAGGAAGAGGAAAAGCCTTCCTCAGTGTGACCACCAGGACACACAACGCATGCGTGACCCGTATGCTAATGGCTTACGGGAAATTATTTGTATAACCACACCTGTCTCAAGGAATGTAATGAATATTCATGATTTAACCCATAAGTACTGTATTGTAGAAGGTACCGGTGTGTGTGTGTTTGGAGGAGCGATCCCCCACACACCCGGCGCCGAATAAAGCAAATACCCACTTCTCTGACTCTGTCTCTGAAGTGACTCCTGGCCTGGCTTGGGGCGAATCAATTGGCACCCCAGATGGGACCCTCTCTGCCCGGCTGCTGGATCCAGGGGTGAGCAGACCTCCCAGTCGCGACCCTGAAGTTTCAGGGGGAGCTCAGCTGTCCTTTGGCTCACAGCGGAGGTAGACAAGGACCATCTGCACCAAATTAAGGTATTTGCTATTTTTGTTAAGTAAAAATTCCTGCAGGTCCGGGGTTCGAGTGCCTGAGGGTGGGTTGAAAGTCCTGAGGAAGACTGGGTCTCCCAAAATTAGTCCTGGGCAAGAGAAAAAGTGCCTTTAAGGGGTTGGATCCCTGGGGGGGTTGGACCCCACTGTAAAAGGTACTTTCAAGGGGTTGGACCCCACTGTAAAAGGTACTTTCAAGGGGTTGGACCCCGTTGACGGGCAGTATTGGACTGCTATTTTTTTCCCTGTCTGTTGCTATTTTGTTGTTGTGTGAGTGAGAGTGCATGAGACGTGCTGTGTCAAGCACGAAGCGAGAGTGGAGCTCTATCTGCGTTTCCAGGACCTGGTGATGGGCCTGGCCAGAGAAAAGCGAAGCATTTGACAAAGAGTGAATGAGTATAAATCGTACAAACTGTTGATTTGGAGTTCAACCTTGTTATCCAAAGGGGGGTGGACTGTATTTTAAAGGAGAAAGATTTTAATTTCTGAATTGAGAACACCCAGGCCCCCAATGCTTTTCTAGTATAGCTTCAGCTGATTTGAAATCCCGTGTTTTGTGTGGGAACAGTTGTGAGACTTGGATTTTTTGTGCAAGTATAAATTGTGAGAGAACTGGTGTGGTTTATTAGAAGGACTGGCTAGTGTCCAAGCTGCTGGAGCTTGGTATCGGATGAGAAAGGCAGTGAAGGTGTAGATAGAGTAAGGGGAGAGTGGCAGAACGTGGCTTTTGTAGAAGGAGGGAGTTGGTTCCCTGGTTTTGAGGTTTGGGTTGTGGAGAAGAGAAGAGAAGGAGAGAAAAGACAAAAAGGCAATGGGATCATCAGAAAGTAAGGAAATAACACGGAAAAGTCCACTGGGATGTGTGTTAGCACACTGGAAAGAACTAGGAGGAGCCCCCGGGGGGACTATGAAAAAGAGCACCTTAATTAAATATTGTAACCAGTGGTGGCCATTATACAAATTAGACGATGGTGAAAAATGGCCAGAAAATGGTTCTTTAAAATACAACACTCTATTGCAATTAATGTTATTTTTAAGGAGGGAGAATAAATGGGATGAGACCTCCTATGCAGATTGTTTTTTTTACCTTAAGACGCAAACTAGAGTGGCAAAAACAGTGTGGTATTTATTTGGCACCACAGGACTCTATGGTCCTCCTTCTAGAAAAGGAGGCTGTCTTGGTTTGAAAAGACAGATGTCTGCTAAGGAAGACAGGAGCCTCCCTTGAGGTGAAGGATGCAACCCCCTTCTTTCTGAATTATTATAAATTTGGAATTAAGGGGCTTTCTGGCAAAGATATAAGGAATAGGAATAACAGTTCTTTACTAAAATACAGATGTATAAACAGGCAAACAAACAACAATAACTATAGTGGTGACAACAAACAGAAGCACAAACCCAGTGCAGCCTCTCTTGGCTGTCAGGCCCTTTCCCCTTTGGTGCAGTTCCAGTCACAGCCGGCAGGGGCGCTGGCGGCTCCTGGTGAGCAGGGCAGGTGCGATGGTTCTCCCGCGGCTGCAGGGGGCGCTCCGGAGCGAGCTCGGGGAGCACGGAGCAATGGCGGATTAGATCTCGGGAAAAAGGGATGGAAGAAAAGCTTCACAAACCTCCCTGGGCAGCTGATCCTGGGGTCTGTCCGGGCTCTCCTGGCCAGGCAGGCTGGGGCAGCAGTAGGAGCACAACTTCCGGGTGGCAGGCGAGATGTATCGAGCTGCGGAGCTGTGGTAGGAATCCCCGGAGGTCTCGGCAGGCAGGACGGGCAGGGCTGCAGAGCAGCGAAGGCTGAGGCAGCCGAATCTGAGCTGAGCTCCCAGCGAGGCAGGGAAAAAGACAGGCTCTGGATCCCGGGGTTCTTCCAGCAGAGAGGAAAAACGGCAGGAAAACCCGCAGTGCTGACGAGAGAGTCTCTCCCGTCTCCACACCAAGTCTCGAGTTCCGTTGAAGCAGTGGCCCTGTAGAGAAGGTCTCGTCTGCCTCTGAAGGTCCAGTGGTGATGTAGAAGGGTCTGGTCTTCCTCTGAGAATCCAGTGGAAAGGCTGCCTGTGGTGTTCAAAATTTCCCCTTATATCCAGGCTGGAAGGCTTGGTTCCTCCCTCTGGGCGGAGCATCTCACAATGGGTGATATAGTCTTATCAGTCATGCGGTGATGGCCCATTAACAGGAGATAGTATAGGAGAGATAAAGGACTCTGCCCCACCTGGTGTCAACAGCTGGCTCATTAACAGAAGATAGCCTCATAAACTTATCAGGGATGAGTCATGAGGGAGGTGGGGAACACTGTCCCACCAGTTTTAACAGTTTATGAAGATGGTGACAGAATACAGATTTTTGGGTACATTTTACATTGCAACCCAGGACATAATCCACCCCTTATTCTATCACCATCTACACCATACCCAACTCAATACCCCATTACAGATATATATATATATACATACATATATACACAATGAAACCTTACACACAGTTCTCACTTAAAATCAGGTCTCCTTGCGGTACACAACGGGCCCCTCCATCTTCCTGCATTACCCACCAAGTGTAGCCAGGTCCTTGAGCAAAGACGATCCCACGGATGGGTTTGCCCTTTCCTGAGGTGGGATTAATCCAAACAGTCTTTCCTAAAATACCTCTCATGTGTACCACAGGGACTTTATCTCCATCCACGGTTTGCAAGGGTTCAGATTGGGCAGGACCAGCTCGATTGATGGACCCTCGGGTGTTGACCATCCAGGTGGCCTTTGCTAAGTTCATTTCCCAATTTTTGAAGGTCCCCCCACCAAGTGCCTTCAGGGTAGTCTTAAGTAGTCCATTGCAGCGTTCAACTTTCCCGGCAGCTGGTGCATGATAGGGAATGTGATAGATCCATTCGATTCCGTGTTCTCTGGCCCAGGTATTTATGAGGCTGTTCTTAAAATGTGTCCCGTTGTCTGATTCGATTCTCTCAGGTGTGCCATGTCTCCACAGGACTTGCTTTTCCAGGCCCAAGATGGTGTTCCGGGCAGTAGCGTGAGGCACAGGGGAGGTCTCCAGCCATCCAGTGGTGGCTTCCACCATGGTCAGCACGTAGCGCTTGCCTTGACGGGTTTGGGGAAGGGTGATGTAGTCTATTTGCCAGGCTTCCCCATACCTGTACTTTGACCATTGTCCACCGTACCACAGAGGCTTCACTCGCTTGGCCTGCTTGATTGCAGCGCAGGTCTCACAGTCGTGGATAACCTGGGAGATGCTGTCCATGGTTAAATCCACCCCTCGATCTCGTGCCCACTTATAAGTTGCATCTCTGCCTTGGTGACCTGAGGCATCATGGGCCCATCGAGCTAAGAACAACTCTCCTTTGTGTTTCCAATCTAAGTCTATCTGGGACACTTCGATTTTCGCCGCCTGATCTACCTGTTCGTTGTTCCGATGTTCTTCATTAGCCCGACTCCTGGGAACGTGAGCATCCACATGTCGAACCTTCACGGTCAGCCTCTCTGCTCGAGCGGCAATGTCCTGCCAAATCTCAGCGGCCCAAATGGGTTTCCCTCTGCGCTGCCAGTTGGCCTTTCTCCAGCGGTCCAGCCATCCCCACAGAGCATTAGCTACCATCCACGAGTCGGTGTAGAGATAGAGCCTTGGCCACTTCTCTCGTTCGGCAATATCCAAAGCCAGCTAGACGGCTTTAAGCTCTGCAACCTGACTCGATCCACCTTGTCCCTCAGTAGCTTGTGCAACTTGTCGTGTGGGGCTCCATACAGCAGCTTTCCATTTCCGATTAGCACCTACAATTCGGCAGGAACCATCGGTGAAGAGGGCATACTGTCTTTCAGTCTCTGGTAGCTCGTTATATGGTGGGGCTTCCTCGGCACGTGTCACTTGCTCTTCCTCTTCTTCAGAAGATAATCCAAAAGTCTCACCTTCCGGCCAGTTTGTTATAATTTCCAGAATCCCAGGGCGATTCGGGTTTCCGATACGGGCGCGCTGCGTAATGAGAGCAGTCCATTTGCTCCACGTGGTGTCAGTGGCATGATGCGTGGAAGGGACCTTTCCCTTGAACATCCACCCCAGCACCGGTAGTCGGGGTGCCAGGAGGAGTTGTGCCTCCGTGCCGATGACTTCTGAGGCAGCTTGAACTCCTTCATAAGCAGCCAAAATTTCTTTCTCTGTCGGAGTGTAGTTGGCTTCGGACCCTCTGTAACTTCGGCTCCAGAATCCCAGTGGTCGGCCCCGTGTCTCACCAGGCACCTTCTGCCAAAGGCTCCAGGACAGACCATTGCTCCCGGCTGCAGAGTAGAGCACGTTCTTCACCTCTGGTCCCGTCCTGACTGGGCCAAGGGCCACCGCGTGAGCGATTTCCTGCTTGATCTGGGCAAATGCTTGTTGCTGTTCTGGGCCCCAGTGGAAATCGTTCTTCTTGCGGGTGACCAGGTACAGAGGGCTCACGATCTGGCTGTATTCAGGGATGTGCATTCTCCAAAAGCCTATGGCGCCTAAGAAAGCCTGTGTTTCCTTCTTGCTGGTTGGTGGAGACATCGCGGTGATCTTATTGATGACCTCAGTGGGAATCTGACGCCGTCCATCTTGCCACTTTACCCCCAGGAACTGGATCTCTCGGGCAGGTCCCTTGACTTTGCTCTTCTTGATGGCGAAACCGGCTTCCAAGAGAATCTGGATGATCTTCTGTCCTTTCTTGAATACTTCCCCTGCTGTGTTTCCCCACACAATGATGTCATCAATGTACTGGAGATGTTCTGGAGCCCCACCTTTTTCCAGTGCAACCTGGATCAGTCCATGGCAGATGGTTGGGCTGTGCTTCCACCCCTGGGGCAATCGGTTCCAGGTGTACTGCACGCCCCTCCAGGTGAAGGCAAACTGAGGCCTGCACTCTGCTGCCAGAGGAATGGAAAAAAATGCATTTGCAATATCAATGGTCGCGTACCACTTGGCTGCCTTGGACTCCAGCTCGTACTGAAGCTCCAGCATGTCTGGCACGGCAGCACTCAGTGGTGGCGTGACTTCATTCAGGCCACGGTAATCTACTGTCAGTCTCCATTCTCCATTGGACTTACGCACTGGCCATATAGGGCTGTTAAAGGGTGAATGAGCCTTGCTGACCACCCCTTGGCTCTCCAGCTCACGAATCATCTGATGGATGGGGGCCACAGAGTCTCTGTCGGTGCGGTATTGCCGACGGTGCACTGTTGCTCTGGCGATTGGTACCTGTTGTTCTTCAACTTTCAGTAGTCCCACAGCAGAAGGGTCATCTGAGAGACCAGGCAAGGTACTCAATTGTCTGATGCCTTCTGTCTCTACCGCAGCTATCCCAAAGGCCCAGCGATGTCCTTTTGGGTCTTTGAAATACCCATTCCTGAGATAGCCTATGCCGAGGATGCATGGGGCCTCTGGACCAGTCACGATGGGGTGTTTCTGCCACTCGTTCCCAGTTAAGCTCACTTCAGCTTCCAGTACAGTCAGCTGCTGGGATCCGCCTGTCACCCCAGAAATAGAAATGGGTTCCGCTCCCACGTACCTTGATGGCATCAGAGTACATTGAGCGCCAGTGTCAACCAAAGCCGTATATCTTTGTGGGTCAGATGTGCCAGGCCATCGGATCCACACAGTCCAAAAAACACGGTTCTCCCGTGCCTCTTCCTGGCCAGAGGCAGGGCCCCTCTAGCCTTGGTTATCATTCTGTCCCTGGGCATACATGGTGGAGGTGCCTTCAAGGGGGTCTGACATGTCATCATCTCTTCTGTAATACCTGGCAGTCTGGTCACGGGAGGCTGAGGCTACTTTCGCCTTAGCAGAGCCCCCTCGATTAGTGCCTCCCCCCTTGAGTTCACGCACCCGTGCTGCCAGGACAGACGTGGGTTTCCCATCCCACCTTCTCATGTCTTCCCCATGGTCACGGAGAAAAGACCACAGCTCAACTCGGGGGGTGGTGTACCCTCTCTCTCTAGCTGGGGGATGTCGGGCTCTGACTTGGGGACCAGTGATTCGCACCGGTGCCACACTGATCTTCCTCATCTCCTCTCTCATCTCTTCCCTCATCTCTTTCATCTCCTCTTTGAGGTCTTTAACCACAGCAGACACATGGGCTTTCAGTGGGCCATTGACCATACTATCATAATTCCTCAGCTTGTTGGCGACAGAGCCCACTGTTTCTCGGTTGTCATCAGCATTGATCGTTGCAATGAAGGTGGTGTATTGCTGTGGCCCTAGCTTAGCCAAGTTCCACAGCATCTGCCCTGTGCACTTGACTCTATCGGGGTCATTATCATGCTGTCCATCCCTCCCAAAGAGTACCTCTAATACTGCCACCTCTCTTAGCTGCTGGATCCCTTCTTCGAGTGTCTTCCACTGCATCTTATGATGGTACTCTTGCATTCTGTCTTTGTGAATGAACCTTTCTCTCACACTCATTAAAAGCCGCTCCCAGAGAGAAATGGGCCCTGGATCCCTCACAAATATCCGGTCCACACCCGAGTCTTGGGCCAAGGAACCCAAATGCCTTGCCTCCCCACTGTCCAGTTGCACACCTGTGCCCATAAGGTCCCAAACCCGAAGCAGCCAGGTTGTATAAGGCTCACGTCCCCGCCGCACAATGTCTTTTCGCATGTTACGGAGACTGTCGTACGACAGGGACTCGGTGATGATTTCAGGTTCAGGCTCTCCTGCTGGTTGTGAGGGCCCTGGTTCCCCATCATCATTAACTGGTCTTACTGATTTGGTTTTATATTTCCTCCTCTGCACAGGGGCAACTGCTGCTGGCTGTGGCTGCCCTTCTGGCTGCCCTTCTGGTTTAGCTGGAACCTGGACGGTTGTAACATCCGTGGGTTCCTCTGCTGCACCCTCGGACTCACCCTCTTTGGGGCAGGGAGAGGGTTTTTCACTAGCCGGGGAGGTGTATTCCCTCAGCACCTGGCACATCTCCTGACGCATCTGGCTCATCTCCTGACAAATTTCCTTGCGCACCTGGCCCATCTCCTGGCCTATCTCCTTGCGCACCTGGCCCATCTCCTGACACATATCCTTGTGCACCTGGCCCATCGCCTGACACATGTCCTTGCGCACCTGGCCCATCGCCTGACACATGTCCTGACACAGCTCCTGACACAGCTCCTGCATTCCCTTCACCAATACCCCTACCCACTTCGGGTGGTCCATTTCTGAGGTGGGCTGTTGGGCAGTATCAGGCTGTGGGACAGGATCTCTAGTCTCTGGGGCCACATCAGGTTCTGAGGCATCATTTTTAGGCTCCGGGGCAGGTGCCTGGGTAGTTATCCAAGCCAATTTTACTTTATCTTTGAGTCCTAAATAGAGTAGAGCTACCAACAGCACCAGATACAGTAAACCTATGAACAACACTTGGCTAGTACCTAGGGGAAATCTAAACCCTTCGAAAATTAGTGGGGTAGGCCTGAAGAACTGGTTGAGGGGTTGAGAGAAAGCTTCCCCTGGTATCATTTCCTCACAAAAGGTACCATTTTTGACATAACCCCAAAAACATTCACTTAGTGTATGATAGCCCTTTATCCATGTGCCCACATTCCAGAGGAAGTTAAAAATCCAGGAATTCCTCACCTTATCGACCCACAGCACTAACTGGATAACAGTAATGGTAGCCTTAGTCCAAGGACCCATGTTTAGGTAAGGAGCTGCAAAGGGGAAGAATATGGCCACGACCACATGACACCCGAACCAGGGCAAACCAGACCACATAGTGCTGCCTAACAAGGTTCTTATATCCAGCACACAAAATTGGGTTACCCAGGAACTGTTATTCCTTTTCTTAATGCCCTCGAGCCCCACATTGGGCGCCAACAACTGTCTTGGTTTGAAAAGACAGATGTCTGCTAAGGAAGACAGGAGCCTCCCTTGAGGTGAAGGATGCAGCCCCCTTCTTTCTGAATTATTATAAATTTGGAATTAAGGGGCTTTCAGGCAAAGATATAAGGAATAGGAATAACAGTTCTTTACTAAAATACAGATGTATAAACAGGCAAACAAACAACAATAACTATAGTGGTGACAACAAACAGAAGCACAAACCCAGTGCAGCCTCTCTCGGCTGTCAGGCCCTTTCCCCTTTGGTGCAGTTCCAGTCACAGCCAGCAGGGGCGCTGGCGGCTCCTGGTGAGCAGGGCAGGTGCGATGGTTCTCCCGCGGCTGCGGGGGGCGCTCTGGAGCGAGCTCGGGGAGCACGCAGTGATGGCAGATTAGATCTCGGGAAAAAGGGATGGAAGAAAGGCTTCACAAACCTCCCTGGGCAGCTGATCCTGGGGTCTGTCCGGGCTCTCCTGGCCAGGCAGGCTGGGGCCGCAGTAGGAGCACGACTTCCGGGTGGCAGGCGAGATGTATCGAGCTGCGGAGCTGTGGTAGGAATCCCCGGAGGTCTCGGCAGGCAGGACGGGCAGGGCTGCAGAGCAGCGAAGGCTGAGGCAGCCGAATCTGAGCTGAGCTCCCAGCGAGGCAGGGAAAAAGACAGGCTCTGGATCCCGGGGTTCTTCCAGCAGAGAGGAAAAACGGCAGGAAAACCCGCAGTGCTGACGAGAGAGTCTCTCCCGTCTCCACACCAAGTCTCGAGTTCCGTTGAAGCAGTGGCCCTGTAGAGAAGGTCTCGTCTGCCTCTAAAGGTCCAGGGGTGATGTAGAAGGGTCTGGTCTTCCTCTGAGAATCCAGTGGAAAGGCTGCCTGTGGTGTTCAAAATCTCCCCTTATATCCAGGCTGGAAGGCTTGGTTCCTCCCTCTGGGCGGAGCATCTCACAATGGGTGATATAGTCTTATCAGTCATGCAGCGATGGCCCATTAGCAGGAGATAGTATAGGAGAGATAAAAGACTCTGCCCCAGCTGGTGTCAACAGCTGGCCCATTAACAGAAGATAGCCTCATGAACTTATCAGGGATGAGTCATGAGGGAGGTGGGGAACACTGTCCCACCAGTTTGAACAGTTTATGAAGATGGTGACAGAATACAGACTTTTGGGTACATTTTACATTGCAACCCAGGACACCCAAGCTGTTGGTGGCCCAAGCCCTGCTCTGGCTGGCCCAGTTTCAGTCCTTCCTGGAGGACCAGGGTGGCTGGCTTGGGAGGGGAGGAGGTGGAGGAATCTCGGGAGGCTTCTGCTTTAAAGCAGGGTGGGGGGGGCGTGCCGGGGGCACAGAGTGCTGGGGCTCTGCTTTTGGGGGTGACTGCAGCTGCTGAGGCCATGTTGGAGAGCTGTCCCAATGGACGGTCTTTGGGCTCCCTGGGGGCACAGGAGAGTCAGGCCTTCCTGGCTGGGACGCTGGAGCAGGAGCTGGAGCAGGATGACTGTGGAGAGAGGAGGTGTCTGAGGCCCCCAGCTGCACGTGGCACACAGGGACCCTCCTCCCCAGCAGGGCCCAGAGCTGGCAAGGCTCCCCGGCACGGCTGCAGCTGCTGGCACACCTTGGCCTCACTGGGAATGTTTCCTGTCTACAAGCAGCCTTTAAAGGAAGCTGGGGGATGGAGATCAACAACTTACTGTTTCTTGCTCTTCCACCACTGGAACCCAACATAGCACAGGACCATGGAAAGTGGCACGGTGATCAGCATCACCACCGTGCCTACCATGCAGGACTTGCGCACGTCCTGGGGGCAGAAAATTCTCCGGGTGCCCGGTGTATCCTGGGCATTTGTGTCTGACTTGCCAAGCACATCTGTGGGAGCAATGGGGAGTGTGAGCCCGTGCTGTGCACCCCTGCTGAGCTGGCAGCACGTTGGATACGCCCAGGACAGTCTCTGTTTCCCCAGAGCTGGGGCCTGCAGGCACCTTGCTGCCCCTGGGCACAGACTGTGCCACCCAACAAAGCCCAGAGGCCGGGAGGAGAGCCCGGGGGCAGCGCAGCTGCTTGGGCAGGGGCTCCTTCGAGGGACCCGGGCCAAAGCCATCCCTGCAGCAGCAGCAGCAGCTGCCAGCCCGACCCTCCATGCCCTGTGACAGCTCCCACAGCCCAAGGGGACAGAGTCAGGCCCTGTCAGGACACACAGCAGCCCTGCCCAGTGTGGGAGCCAGGGCTGGTTCTGGCCCTGGGCTGGCAGCAGGGCTCCCGCTCGGAGCTGCTCCTGTGCCTCGGGCCTCTGGGCACTCAGGGCCGGCTCCGGGAGGCAGCTGCAGCAGGGCGGACCTTGGTGCACCAGTCCCGTTTCCCAGGGGCTGCAGAACGAGCTCCAGAGGCCTCGAAGCCAAGGCACCTCCAGCTTTGGCTGCTGCCGGGCCCTGCAAGGGCGGCCCTGGGGGAAGAGCTGCTGCCACACAGCCCAGCCAAGGGCTGAGCCAGGCACAGCAATTACCTCCTCTGCCTGTGCCTGTGGTTGGCATCTCCTCCTTTCCTGCAGAAGGGGATGGCAATGAGCCACTTCTTCCTCCGGAAATTGCTGCCTCCTCCATGTTTATTTGGTCCATCCCTTGAGAAAGGAAAAAGGACAGCTGAGTCAGGTAGAAATATTCCCCACGGGGAGTTGGCATCTTCAGGAGGTAATTCCTGTCAAAGTCATGGATAAGCTTCCAGAAATTGGACAGGCTTTGGAGTCTTCCCCTAGGACCCTCCCTCCTCCACATCTGTGACTCCTGATCTCCCCAGAGAGCAGGAAATTGCAGGGGATGTCAGGGTGTGCATGGCCTGTGGTGCAGTTTGGGCACCCTGTCAGCTGATGCCAAATGCCTTCCTGCAGAGGCTGGGGAGGAGCTGCAGCCAGGCCAGGCTGGGAAACAGCCCTGCAGGGCGTGAAAGCAGCAGCAGGGCAGCGAGGCTGCCATGGATCCCTTCCCCTGTGCCGGGCACGGCGTGTCCAGATGTGCAGCGGCAGTGCCCGGCTGCTGAGTCTCAGGAGAAGGCTGAGGGAAATGCACCCACCACGGCGTCTCTCCAGATCTCTCAGCATCTGGTCCAGGCGTCTGGATGCCTCCA
Source organism: Lanius collurio (assembly GCA_020086605.1). Taxonomy (NCBI): domain Eukaryota; kingdom Metazoa; phylum Chordata; class Aves; order Passeriformes; family Laniidae; genus Lanius; species Lanius collurio. The sequence continues at coordinate 7,870 of JACBWW010000843.1, read as the reverse complement.
AGGATTTCTTGTCTTTTACGTCTTGGTTCTTCCCTCTAGAAGGACCTAAATGGAAAGTAATTCCATTTCTCTTTCAGGCCAGAGTGGCAGTGAGGTCACCTGGGAGATGGGTGCCCTCCACGGCACTCCCTCATCTCTGCCTTCCACTCAGGAGCACGGGCAGAGGCACCTGGTGCCAGCAGTGGCCCCATGCAGGGATGGAAGGAGCCCCTTACAGGGCAGTCAGGGGAGAAATGACTCCCTGGAGCTGCCGGCAGCTCTAAACTCAGCTGCAGCCAGGGCCAGGGCTTGGCAGCGGCAGCGGGAGCAGCTCAGGCTCCCTGGGGCCAGCAGAGGAGCCACGCAGGGCACAGCCCTGGGCCCGGCCCCTTCCCTCTCTGCTCTTCTCCGTGGCTGCACAGGGCACACGGAAGGAACAACTGGCACTGCACACGGGAAGAAGACTGACAGCTAAATGCTCCTTCCTCCCCTCACAGCGACCCTGTGGGATCACTCAGGGCTCGAGAAGGGAGCAGGCCAAGGTTTCCAGAATCCTTCAACCTTGAGATGATCTTAAGGAGAGTGGCACATGAGGGACATCTTGCCACAGTCACACTCATCATTGTGTCAGTAGAAAGGGACATTGAGAACTTGCCTCCAGCATTCTCCAAGATGTTGCCACCATCCTTCACCAGCATTTCCACATAATCCATTTCCTGATCCCAGTCTAGAAGGGAGCACACAGATGAGAACCATTCCATGGTGTGCTGGGATCCCCTTTGCCTCAGGGAACCGGGCACTGCAAGGGGGTTGGGTAAGGCCGTGGCAGCCAGATGTCAATGGACATGGCCAAAGCTGCAGAGGGGCCTGGGGAGCTCTGGGCTGGCTCCTGGTCACTCTCCTCCCTCTTTGCAGGCCCTGTGCAACATCCCTGCAGGGGAAGCACTGCCCAGCAGCAGAGATGGCAGCTCAAGGCTCAGCAGGGCTCAGGCCCAGAGGCTCAGCAATTACCTCCTTTGAGTGCGCCTGGCATTGCCTGCCTTCCTTCAGCAGAGGCTGCCAATGAGCCACTGCTTCCTCCAGGAAACGCTGCCTTCAGCACAGCCTCTCCATCCACCTCTGGAGAAAGGGAGAGGGACAGCTGGGTCAGGTGGAACCGTTCCCCATGTGGAGTTGGCATCTTCAGGAGGTAATTCTTGACAAAGTCATGGATAAGCTTCCAGAAATTGGACAGGCTTTGGAGTCTCCCCCTAGGACCCTCCCTCCTCCACATCTGTGACTCCTGATCTCCCCAGAGAGCAGGAAATTGCAGGGGATGTCAGGGTGTGCATGGCCCGTGGTGCAGTTTGGGCACCGTGTCAGCAGATGCCAAATGCCTTCCTGCAGCGGCTGGGGAGGAGCTGCAGCCAGGCCAGGCTGGGAAACAGCCCTGCAGGGTGTGAAAGCAGCAGCGGGGCAGCGAGGCTGCCATGGATCCCTTCCCCTGTGCCGGGCACGGCGTGTCCAGATGTGCAGCGGCAGCGCCCGGCTGCTGAGTCTCAGAAGGCTGAGGGAAATGCACCCACCTTCTCCTCCCTGCAGCATTTCCTTCAGCATTTGCCTCATTTTTTTGGATGGCTCATGGGGTTTCTTTCTTTCTGCAGCTTTATTCTTTCCTGTTGGAGGACCTTAACAGAAAGCAGTTCCATTTCCCAGGAGTGGATCCCACAAAGCCACTGCTCAGCCTGTGGGGTCAGCAGGGACTCACTACTCACCCCTGCGACGGGAGCTGGGCTTGTGTGCAGGAACCAGCAAAGGAGCTGGAGAAGTCCTCCCTGCAGACACACCTGTAACTCAACAGCCAGAGAAGCTTCTGTCATCTCTGCTCATCTACATGGGCCACACTGAGCCACAGGAGGGGATCCTGCAGGGCGAGGGCACACACAGGCACAGCTCTGTCCTGGCACCTGCAGTGATGCCCCACTGGCCAACTTTGGGCTCTGAGCTGGCAGCTCTCCCAGGGGAAAGGCCTTGACCTACCCTCACCATCACCCAGAGGCTCAGTCACGGACGTTGGCTGGGAAGCTGCTTCACCAACAGGTTCAGCTGCAAAGAAAGTCAGAACAGAACAGCTCCCCCGGCACTGTTGGACACCCTCAGGCTCCCTGGGGCCGGCAGAGGAGCCGCACAAGGCACAGCGCCCTGGGGCACAGCCCTGGGCCCGGCCCCTTCCCTCCCTTCTCTTCTCTGTGGCTGCACAGGGCACACGGAAGGAACAACTGGCACTGCACATGGGAAGAAGACTGACAGCTAAATGCTCCTTCCTCCCCTGACAACGACCCTGTGGGATCACTCAGGGCTCGAGAAGGGAGCAGGGCAAGGTTTCCAGAATCCTTCAACCTTGAGATGATCTTAAGGAGAGTGGCACTTGAGGGACATCTTGCCACAGTCACACTGATCATTGTGTCAGTAGAAAGGGACATTGAGAACTTGCCTCCACCAAGGGCCGACATCTTCAAATCATCATCCAGCAGGGCATCCAGAGAATCCATGTCCCAGTCCCAGTCTAGAAGGGAGCACAAATGAGAACCATTCCATGGTGTGCTGGGATCCCCTTTGCCTCAGGGAACCGGGCACTGCAAGGGGGTTGGGTAAGGCCGTGGCAGCCAGATGTCAATGGACATGGCCAAAGCTGCAGAGGGGCCTGGGGAGTTCTGGGCTGGCTCCTGGTCACTCTCCTCCCTCTTTGCAGGCCCTGTGCAACATCCCTGGAGGGGCGGCTGGGGCAGCCCAGGGCCCCTCAGGGCCCTCTCCCTCCCACCAAGGAAGCCCTCCCTAAAGCCCTGGGAAAACCATGCCCAGCCCTTCCCCGGGAGAAGGGAGCGCTGTCCCGGCAAAGGGGAGCCAGGCTGCCGGCTCACCTGCTCCCTGCACTCCCATTGGAGCAGCCTGGGCTGCCCTGGCAGGCAGGGCCACTGCCAGCAGGAGCAGGAGGAAGAGGCGATGAGCAAGGGCCATGGTGCCTTGCCCTCAGCCAGTCCCTCAGCTCTTGCTGCCACCACTGTCCTGGCACCGCTGTCCCAAGTGTCAGCACCACTGCAGCCGCCGGCACTGCTGCCACCACAGCTGTGCTCAGGCACTGACTGCTGGGTCGTTGTGGTGCTGTGCAACCACGGGGCTCTGGGACCTCTGTGATCTCAGAGCCTGCTGTGACCTCAGAGCCTGCTCTGACCTTGTCGTAGTGCGGGGAAGGCACCTCCACATGACCTCATGGCCTGCTGTGACCTCAGGGATGGGTGGGGTTTTTGGGGATTCCCCTCCGGGCTGGAATTTTCTTTCTTGCAGCGGGAGTCCATCCTGCCCAGCAGCTCTGTCCCAGGGCTGTGACACAGTCCCTTCCCAGCTGATCTCACAGGCTGGGGGATGAAGGGATGGAGAGCAGCCCTGTCGAGCAGGACCTGGGGGTGCTGTTGGATGAGATGCTGGATGTGAGCTGGCCATGTGCACTACCAACGTTTTCCTGGGCTGCACCCAAAGGAGTGTGCCCAGCAGGTTGAAGGAGGTGATTGCACCCTTCTGCTCTGCTGAGACCCCACTGGGAGTGCTGCATCCAGCTCTGAGTCCCCAACACAGGAAGGACATGGACCTGTTGGAGCAAGTCCAGAGGAGGGACAAATTGCTCTGAGGACTGAAGCCCCTCTGCTCTAGAGACAGGCTGGGACAGCTGGGGGTGTTCAGCCTGGAGAAGAGAAGGCTCCAGGGGGACCAGATTGCTGCCTTTCAATACCTTAAGGGGGCTTGTAAAAAAGATGTCACAGAATTTTTAGTAGGGCCTGTTGTGACAAGACCAAGGGGGGATGGTTTTAATCTAAAAGATGGTAGAATCAGACTAGACATAAGGCAGACATTTTTTACACTGTGGGTGTTGATATCCTGGGACAGGTTGCCCAGAGAGATGGGAATCCATCCCTGGAGACTTTCAAGCTCACGTTCTGAGCAACCTGATCTAGCTAAAGGCATCCCTGCTCACTGCAGGCCATTGGACTAGATGGCCTTTAAATGTCCCTTCCAACCCAAGCCATTCTGTGCTCCTCTGCAGCATCAAAGCAGTGCTGGATTAATGCTGGGTAATGATGCTGGCACCTGTATTTTGGTAGTTGTGCCATTTAGTGATGGGCCAGGAGAGGACTGAGTGAAGCCTGCAAATAACAGACAGTGTGCTCAAGGGGAAACAGGAGAGGAACACAGCTTCCAGTTCAGACAAATGAAAAAATGCCAGCAATTTGCTGCCCATTCCTTGCTAAGAAATAAAGGAATGTCCTGAAGATCCCTTCGTGTGGGTGCACTGTTGGTTGTATCGGTACTTGTGCTCTGTAAAACAGGTGAGTTGTTGCAGCTTCTTGCCCTATTTCTCACTGGATAAAACCCAAATACTGCATTGCTCCATGTCTACTTTCTTGCAAGTAAAGGCAAATTTAGACATATTTATCTGTTCACTTGCAAATTCTCCTTGCCATTCATACAATGCTGATCATCTCTAATCGGACTGTAATTAAGACCTGCTTCTCACTGTAATTAAGGCTGATACATTGTGAGGCAAAGTGTTGACTAATTTGTCCTAGTGTCTGGCACTGGAGAGAGTTTTTCTGTAATTAAATGACATTTGAAGGCATGCGTAGTATACCATACTTGTGGCATACTAGAAATGAAAAAACAGCCTTTGAAACAGGATTTCGTCCTTTCTTCCTCCCCCTCCTCCTCTCAGGAACTTTAATCTCTGAGGTCTAAGCTCTTCAGCTGCCTCAAAAAAACATTGTTTTAATTCAGACAGGCATCCATGAACAACAAATCAGGACTGTGGCTGTGAAGCTTGAAGCAATGTACATTTACAGCACTAAAAATAATAATCCATTACCCAGGTTAAGCCAAGCATTACCCAAATAACTCTACCTATCCTCAGGGATGTTTCAAAAAGGATCACAGTAAAAGCTGGGCGCCCCCAATTGGCCCTCGCGAACCCCCAAGACTGGGCTGGCCCTTCCTGGATGCCGGGAGAAACCACAATCGTTTGGTCCCTGCCCTCTGCTACTGCACAGGGACAGGAAATATAAGGAAAGGTCCAGAAACAGAGAGAAGGAGCGGGAGAGATCCCACCCCAAGCACCAGCACGGGCACAACAGACCCAGCCTGGGCACAGGGAAGGAATTTATTACCAACAAAATCCCAGCAGCACAAGGAGAACAACTTTGTGTTGGAGGCAAAGAAATCGCTCCAACACCTTCCCCCCACCCAGCGGGGATCACCCGGAACGGGGGTCACCAGGGCTCTGCCCAACGGGGGTCACTGGGGATCATCCAACGCTGATCCTCCCACGGGGGATGGAGCTGGAGCAGCGCACGAAGCTCTTCCCACACTGGGGCACTCGAAGGGCCTCTCCCCGGTGTGGATGCGCCGGTGGGTGACGAGGTGGGAGTTTTGCTTGAAGCCCTTCCTGCAGTCGGGGCAGCGGAAGGGCCTCTCATCCGTGTGAATGCGCTGGTGCTTGAGGAGATCGGAGCTGGTCCCAAACCTCTTCCCACACTCAGAACACTCGTAGGGCCTCTCCCCGGTGTGGGTGCGCTGGTGTGCCCGCAGGGTGGAGCTGTGGCTGAAGCTCTTCCCACATTCCCTACAAACATAGGGTCTCTCCCCAGTGTGGATCACCTGGTGCTGGATCAGGTCGGAGCTGTTGGTGAAGCCCTTCCCACACTTCCCACACTCATAGGGCCTCTCCCCAGTGTGGATCCTCTGGTGCTTGATCAGGGTGGACCTGTGGAAGAAGCTCTTCCCACACTCCCCACACTCATAGGGCCTCTCCCCACTGTGAATCAGCTGGTGCTGGATCAGGTGGGAGCTCTGCCTGAAGCACTTCCCACACTCCCCACACTCATAGGGCCTCTCCCCAGTGTGGATCCTCTGGTGTACCCTCAGCAAGGATTTGTAGCTGAAGCCTTTCCCACATTCCAAGCACTTGTGGGGCTTCTCCCCACCCTGAGGCTTCTCCCCCAGCTCCGAGCTCTGCCTCGATCTCCGGCCGCCTTCCCGGCACAGGGGGGCTCTTTCCTCCTTGGATCTCTGTGGGCTGCGTTTGCAGCCCCTCCTTGGGCGGCATCTCCGGGGCTTTTCCTCCTCCTCCATCTGGCCTTGGCAATGAAAAATCCTGGTTTGGGGGGAAAACAAGGGCTGAGCACTTTGGGCTGGGGGTTCCCCAGCCTGAAGTCTATCATCAGACATCTTGTGTTTGTAAAAAAGTCCAAAAAACCAAGATACACCCAAAACACCCCATAAAAGCAAGCCATAGCCCCAAAATTCACAAAATATCAAAATTCAGCAAAAACTCCCACCCAAATAAAAACAGTCAGCCCCACACAAAAATCAAAGCACCAACATGTAACATATAAAGCTCAGAAACACCAAGATGAAACACCAAGATTCACCCTCAGGAAAATCGTGGATCCCTCTCCCTGGTCACCTGATAGATGGCGGAAGGGGGAACGCTCTTCGGGGTGAGGGGAGGCTGCGTGCTGGAACCTGGGGGTGCCTCCTCTTCCTGCTCCACCTCCTCTATCCCTACTCTTCCTCACACTCCTCTTCCTCCCACCACTCCTCCTCCTGCACAATCCCACCTGCTGCTCCCACGGCCATTCTTTCACCATTTTGTTCTTCAGCCCTGCTCCTGCAGCCTTTCTCCTCCTCCCCCCAGGCCCAGCACCCACCCCTGGTTGCCTCAGCGCTGCCTGAGGGCCGCCCCTGCACCAAGGGGGGACACCCTGCTCCAGGGGCCAGGGCCCAAAAACGGGACACCCCCAGGCAAGGAACAACACCAACGCCTCTTTACTAACACAGGCTCTCAATCTGCTCGCACACACACACACACACTTGCACACAACACACTGACAGCACAAACCAGCAGCTCCACAAAATGTTACTCAGTGACACAGACTGCTGCTCAGCCAAGGGCCTGCTCAATTCCTCAACTTCCACAACAACAACAAAGCCTTAACACAGCCAGGGACAGCGGTTCCTGTACAAAAGGGGAGAATGTTGAGGCAGTTTGCACATTCTCCCAGAGGTAATTAAGGACATGGACACCCAGCAGGGATAAAAAGGGAAGTCCAGAAGAGGTCTCAGCAACAGGGGACGGAGGGTGTTGGTGTGCTGGGAAAGGATTGGTTGAAGGGAGTGTGCAGGAATATGGATAAGGCAAACAGCAGCAGGAGGAATCTATGTAATACCAAAGGAAAAGGAAGATGGGAAAGAGGAGGAAGAGAAAAAAGTGAGGACTGGGATGTTTTTAGGCACCGCCTGATCCTCACAATTGGCCAGCTAGTCCAGATCTTTTGTATCCCCGGTTTCCAGGACAGGGAAACAGAGAAGTTCAGGATTTCAGGGGGTTTCTCTGTGGTGGGGAGCAGCAGGACAGGACAGCACGGGCTGGAGGCCTGTGGGGAGCTGCGGGGCCGGGCCGGGGCTGTGGGGCAGACGGGGCTCAGCAACGGGCACTGACTGACCCCAACACACCCCGGGCAGGGCCTGCAGTGACCCCCGGCCCCCAGGTGGCTGCGGGATGTGGAAGGATCAGGATTTCCTTTCAACCATCCCGGCTGGGTCACTGCAAAAACAAGGGATTGTGCACAAAGCTCAGCAGCTGTCAGAGGATGAGCACCCACAGGCAGTGAGGGGGCTGCAGCAGAGGCACAAGAAGCCCCTGCAGCACTTGGTCACAAAGGCACAGCAGCTGAGTGCCACAAGGGATGAGGAAAAGGCCAAGCTGAAGGCCAAGGCCATGGCAGAGTTTCTACAGCCCCCCAGGGATGAACCGCAGCGCCCAAGGGGGCCCCAGCACCGAGGGCACGGGGTCGGCCACAAGCAC
>JACBWW010000842.1:0-20667 GCA_020086605.1 Lanius collurio | reverse complement strand
TTCCATGAAATTTCCATGATTTGATGAAGTTTTTGCTCCACTATGGGAGGAAGTTAAAAAAAAAATAAAATAAAAAGGAAGTTTTTAAAGCCTGGAATTGTTGATCCTGTTGAAACTCCCATATGGATCTGGATCAACCCCAAAAACTGCATCACCCATCCCATCCCTTAAGGACAAAGAGGAATTTCTCCATCTTGCCAGTTCCTGGTGTTGTGGGAACCTCATCCCATTCCCAGCCCACGACATTCCACTGCAAATCCTTCTCTTCCTGATGTTTTATCCACAGGGAATGGGCAGAGCAGGAGGTCCTGGCACCGACATCTCCTGGGCTCGGTGCCCAGGAAAACCACCACGGGCTCTTCCTGGCCTTGGAGCAGGCTCTGAGGAACCCCAATCCCTGCTGCCAGCCCAGGGAAGGGAATGTTGGAGGAAATTGGTGGAATTCTTGAAATTCAGGCTTTTTTCCTCCCTTTTATTTGCTGCCTGTGGTGGAACAGCCTCGGCCCTGCTTTTTTTTCCAGTTCACTCCACCTGGGACAGCTTCTACAAAATCCCAGGTTGCTCCAAATCCATCCAACCTGGCCTTGGATCCTTCCAGGAATGGAGAAACCACAGCTTCTCTGGGAATTCCATTCCAGTGTTTGTTTGCTTTGCTCTTTCCCATTTTCAACTCTGTTGGACACACCTTGCACAATCCAAGGATTCTTGTCCTCAGGACATGGAATTATCTCCTCTTTCCACCCTTCCTGAATCCATCACAAGGAGCTGAATCCATCCCAGCTGAGTTGTCCTGAAGGTGTTTTAAATTTAAGGATCACCAGGAAATTCCCCGGCTTCAGATCCTTCCCCTCATTCCATGAGAGCCTCAATTCCCCAACCCATGAGGCAGGATTTTGGGAAGGCTCCCAAAATTCAGTCTCCCAATGTTTTTTTTGTGATGTTTTATCCCAGGTTTTGACTTATTCCCACCCATTTCACAGCAAAAATCCAGCTCATGCTCTGAGTGACTTTGGATATCCCTTTCCATGGCAGAGGAGTCGGAATTCCGTGGTCTTTGAGGTCCCTTCCAATGATTTGAGTCGCTCCAAACCCCATCCAACCCAGCCTTGGACACTTCCAGGGATGGGGCATTGCAGGAGCCTGATGGATGTCTTTGATAGCATTCCCAGATTTATCCAAGGACTTGATTTGGGGAGATTTTCCCACTCAACAATTCCTTCCCCAAAACTGGGGCTGCTCCAACAGGTGCCAGGTCTCATCCCACCCACCCGGGTGAGTTTTGCATGGAATTATTAAGGTTGGAAAAGCCTCCCAAGATCCTTGAATCCCTTTCCCAGGCTCAACAGCTGCTCCTTCCTTAAATTCAATTCCTCACCGTGATCCTTGAGTTTATTGAGCTCACAAAGCTCTTGGTGGATAAACCAAGGACACTCCTGGATTTTTTGGGGATAACCAGCGGAAAACAAATTCCCAGCACGAACCAAACAAGATTTAACTCCCCTTCCTCATTCCATCCTCAAATATTTCCCAGAAAAAAAATGCTCATATCCGAGCAGGGCTGGAAATCAGGGCTGAAGCTCTGGCTCCTGGCACTTTTTAATATCCTTTCCTTGAATTCCCCACTTCCCGTTGCGAAACGCGGATTAGGCGGATATTTGCCTAATTCCTCCGAGCGTTTTGCGTCCGTGGCCGGCCCCAAAATTCCGGTTACATAACTCCAAAGAAAACCATCTTTGAAGTTTTATTGGGGGCTGTAATTAAGAGTATGAAGCCTTGCAGGGCCGTGATTAGAGCCGAGGATTAGGAGCCAGGATTTCATTTCTATTCCTGGCTTTGCCATGGAGCTGAGCTATTTCAGGCCACTCACTTTCCCTGATTTTTGAAAAGCTGTGGAATGGTGCCACTTCCTGTTCCAGGGTGGGAAAAAAATCAAACTCCTGGATTTATTGATTTATTTTTTTCAAAATTCATTTGGTTTTGTCGTTCTGCCAGAGGTTCCTGGGGTGAAGCTGCCAGGAATAAATTTGTGTCCGTGTTGGAGGGTTTGTAATCCGTGGTTTAGGGAAAATTATTAAGGGAAAGTCAAGTTTATGAATATAAAATCATCTTGATTAATGGTAAATCACCTTTATTAGCAGAAAATCACCTTTTTTATTGGAAAATCACCCTTATTAATAGAAAATCNGCACAGCACCGGGGTCAGAGGTGATGCCTTTCTCTTGGGAATGCTGGAGGAGGAGAAGGAAATCCATTCACATGCACTGGAGAGGAAAAAGGGATTAAGCAATTCCACACAGTCATAATTCCAGTGCTAAATCCCATTAAAATTAGCTTTGACAGAAGCTTAATTTTATTGCCTCTTGCTCGACTAAAATTTTTGAGCTTTATCCTATTAGGAAGATTTGTTTCTTTTCCCTCTTTTTTTTCTCCCAAAGCCAACATCGGATCCAAATTTTATTAACATTTGAGAGTCTTAACATGGATATGGGTGGGGGGAGGGACATTAAGGCTCTTTTTTTGGAAAACTGCTCAGAGTGGAGTTATTTCTCCAGGTGTTTTCTGATTATTTGCTCTGTGTTTTCCAAACAGGACCAATTCCAAGCACATTCCCGACAGGAATGGCTGTTAAGGCAAAAATAAACCTTTTTCTGTGCTCATTGGCAGCGCGGATGGATAATATTGGAAAGACAACGATCAATACCTGGTTTTGTGCTGTTTTGGGAAGTGTTGGAGGGTCTTGGCAGGGATTCACGGCCGTTGGAAAAGCGTGGAGCCAAAAACATGGGTCAAGAGTGGGTTTGATCCTACAGGAAAAGCTCTAAGTCCTTCTTGAATCTCATAAAATCCTTCCTGGACTCCAAGTCCAAGTTGAATTCCCAAATCTTCATTGAACCCCACCAAGTCCAAAAATCAGCTTGGAAATTCCATCCTGCTCTCCCAGATGGGTTTTTTTCCCATGTTTTTCCAAGTATGGTGTCTCTTGGAGTGGGTTGGTGGTGTGACCTTCTCCATCTCCTGGGAACAAGAGTTTTACGGGCTCAAATTTAGATGAAAATGTGGCCAAAAAAGGGTTTTTTGGGGGATTTGCCTTCTGACCATCCAAAGTTGCTGAGGAGTGGGAGCAGCATCATCGGAAAGGACCATGGGTGGGATGGAGCCCAGAGATGTTTGGGATCTGCTCAGATGTTTTTAAGGGAAAATTTGGTCTTTGAAGGGTTGGACAATGGGGCCTTGCTCATCCTGTGGCCACCAACTCAATCAATGCCTCCAAGCTCGGGTCCCGGGAGCAGATCCAGGACAGGTGGAGCCCATCCCGTTGGGATTCATCTCCACTCATCCTAAAGGAGACACTGCCCTGGATAACTCCCCGTTCCACCATTCCTCTTTTCCAGTTCGTCGCCTTCCGGAGTGTTTGAGAAGGAATACGACATTTATCGGGATTACAGCACGGAAGGACAACTCCTCCACTACAGGTAGCCCAAATTTTCCTCTGGGATGGGGGCTGGCATGGCTGGTGGCATGGGATAATGACACTGATGTTTAATTCCTGCTCTTCCAGTCCTTCTCCTCATCCCCTCCCTTCCTGTGTTGCCTTCAGGTCCTTATGGAACTCCTAAAGTCCTCAAGGAACCCTAAAAATCCTTCTTGATCCCTACCAAGTCCTTCTTGGACCCCAAATCTCATTGAACTCCCAAAATCCTCCTTGAATCCCAAAAGTCCTTCTTGAACCCCTCCAAGTTGTTGTTAGACCCCACCAAGTCCTTCTAGAATCCCTCAAGTCCTCATTGAACCCCAGAAGTCCTCATTGAACCCCAAAAGTCCTCACTGAACCCCAAAACTCCTCATTGAACCCCAAAAGTCCTCACTGAACCCCAAAAGTCCACGTTGCACCCCACCAAGTCCTTGTTAAACCCCAAAAATCCAAGCTGAGGATAAGACCAGATTTGGGGGATTTATGGAGTCACTCCCTGCCTGGTTGCTCTGGGTTTTTGTAAGCCCCCAATTCCTGCTTTTTTTCTGGAATTGGGGGTGAATTGAGGCACCTCCAGCTCTTCCTTTGCTTTCCATGCTGGAAATGTTCACCAGGAAGGGCACCATGCTCCTCATCCCTTTTCCCAGCACGTTTTCCTCCCATTCCTGCTTTTTTGTGGAACTGGGGGTGAGTTGAGGCACCTCCAGCTCTTTCTTTGCTTTCCATGCTGGAAATGTTCACCATCCCTTTTCCCAGCACGTTTTCCTCACATTCCTGTTTTTTTCTGGAATTGGGGGTGAATTGAGGCACCTCCAGTTCCTCCTTTGCTTTCCATGCTGGAAATGTTCACCAGGAAGGGCACCATGCTCCTCATCCCTTTTCCCAGCACATTTTTGTTGTTTTCCTCACATTCCTGTGGTTTTTCTGGAATTGGGGGTGAATTGAGGCACCTCCAGCTCTTCCTTTGCTTTCCATGCTGGAGATGTTCACCAGGACGGGCACCATGCTCCTCATTCCTTTTCCCAGCACATTTTTGTTGTTTTCCTCACATTCCTGTGGTTTTTCTGGAATTGGGGGTGAATTGAGGCACCTCCAGCTCTTCCTATGCCTTCCATGCTGGAAATGTTGACCAGGACGGGCACCGTGCTCCTCATCCCTTTTCCCAGCACGTTTTCCTCACATTCCTGTGGTTTTTCTGGAATTGGGGGTGAATTGAGGCACCTCCAGCTCCTCCTTTGCTTTCCATGCTGGAAATGTTCACCATCCCTTTTCCCAGCACGTTTTCCTGCTGTTCCAAGCTGGCAAGTGCCATGATCTCCATCCCAACCCAAGACACGTGCGGGTGGAACATCTCCCGACGGCGCTGGCCACGTTCCATCCCGCTTTTCCCCGTAATTCACTGCTGCCAAGTGACCTCCCGGGAGCATGGGAATTAATTGCCACTTAAGGAAGAGAGATGGGGGATAAAAAATCCGAGCTTTCCAAGAGGGAAACCCAACAGGGCGATGGGATCGGGTTTTTATCCTCACCAGCCGAACGCTCTCCTTGAGCGCCGAGAGAATCCATGGACAGCCTGGTCCCACCCATGAGCTGGGTGGATGCAATTCCCAGGAAGTGAGGAAGAGTGGGAAGCGTGGAGCTGTTTGGTTGGGAAGCAGAGATTTCAGGGGCCTCCTGTTTGACATCTGGAGCCAGAATCCGGCGGGATTTGCCAGTGGTGGGGACAGGGATGACGAGGATTTGGGCTGGTGGCCGTGGCCACCGAGGTGATGGAAAGCTTTGGAGTCAGTGCTGTGCTGCAGGAGATGCCTCCCCTCTTCCCAATCCCATAAAAACCCTCGGAGCAGCCCTCAGTGCCCTTCCCCCAGCCACTGCCAGCCACGGAGCTAATTAGCAGCTTTGCTTAATTAGCTGTGAGTGGACTTCCTTCTGGAAGAACGAGTCCCACAGAGCCCGCAGAGCTCCATGGAGTGGGATTGTGGTTTAACCCCGTGAGGGCCGGGAGCTGGAATCGGAGCTCGTGATTCCTGTTAATGGGATTAATAAGGGGGAAATGAATCATGGAATGGTTTGGATGGGAAGGGACCTTAAAGATAATCCAATCCCACCCTCTGCCATGGTCAGGGACACCTTCCACTACCCCAGGTTGCTCCAAGCTTGTCCAACCTGGCCTTGGACACTTCGAGGGATAGGAAGGGTGGTGCTCCAGGACCTTTGGACAGGGACTTGGGGGTCTCTGGTTGTCCCTCAGGCTTATGCCACCACAGAGATGGCAAATTTGGAGCAGGATGGAATCCAGAGACTCCACATGAACCATCAAACGCTTCCACTGGAGCTTCCAAAGCTCCCTCAGATCTATCCACTTCCAAACGCCGTTCATGAAATGATCCTGAAGGTCCCGGGATCAGCTGGAAAATCAGGTCTGCAACCCAACAGCCTTCCCAGGCCATCCAACCCTCTTCTCACGTCTGGCCTTAATTCCAGAGGTTTTCCTCTGGAAAATGGCAGAGGGACACAGGATTGAGTCCCACACACATCCACAGCTCTCTGGTGGATGGGAAAGCCTGGTGAGACCCAGCTCGTGGTTCCTACCTTCTCCCATCCCTTCTGGCCAGGAAAGGAGAAACTGGAGAACTCCCAGATGTTGGGACAAAGTGTGGGATTTTTGTGAAGAGAAGATGGATCTTGATTGAGGAATCCCATGGGATTCAGCTGGGAGAACACCTTCATCCATGGAATCATCATCACCTCCAAGTGCAGCTCTGGGGTTCAGCCACTGGGATTACCCCAGGAGCTGCAGCAACATCCTGGGGAGCAGGGAAAGATTTTTCTGCTTCCTTGACAGCCCTGGCTCGGAGCTCCTGGCCAACAATTCCTCTGGGAGATTTTTCCAACGTAATGAAGATTAGTGGGTATCATTAAGAGGATGACGTCGTGCTCCATCAGTGACCTCAGAGCTTTTGTTGGGAAGCCCTGGAATCCCAAATCCCAGCATTCAGTCATTTACGATGCCTGCCCTTAACCCTTTCCCTCTTCATTCCCTCCGGATTTGTGGTCCCTGGAGCTGCTTCATGTCCTCATTCTCTTGAGGGAGTTGAACGCTTCGCTAATCCAAAATCAATTTTCCATCAGGAAATCCGCTTGTTTATGGGAGGAATCCCGAATTCCTGTCTTCATCCCATGGTCGTGCTGGCCAGTCAATGGATGGAAGGTCCAAGGCTGCTTGAGCTGGACTTCAGACCAAAATCTTCAACATCACGGACCATCCTCTCCCTTTCTCCTCCCGACAGCAGCAATGGCACCAAAGTGCTCCAAAGCTGTGGTGAATCCCTCATTCCAGGCTTTGGAGCTGGAGAAGGTGCCTTGTTGTGTTCCAGCTCTTGGACAGAGAGCTGGGATGTCCAATCCATGAGCAGGGAGAATCCCGGTTCTTCCATGGCTGTTTTAGGAGAGCAGGAACTCAGCTGCTTCACCTGCATGGGGTCCTTGACATGGTTTTCCTCAATTTCTCCTGGACCTTCACATCCAGGAATGTTTAAAGAGGTCTTTGACCTTCTTGTGGTCAATGGGAATTGCATCCCAGCAAGAAATTAGGGAAATAAGGAGAGAATTGGCGTTGGCTCCCAAAAATCCTGGCACCACCTTCCGGAGCTCCACAGAACCAGGCGTGGAGGCACCTGAGGTGGTTTTGGAGGTGGATTTGTGTCTGCTGGGGTTTAGGAGGTGGTCTTGGTGGTGGGGCCACCTCTGTTTTGGGAGACAGCTGTAATTTGCCAAAAATTTGTCATTTTCCAGCTGTCTTCACCTCTTGGCTCTCATGAGGGTCACTGGATTCATCCTCCATGGTTGGAGGTTCAGTGTCCAAATGGTTCAGTGTCCAAATCCCACCCTGGCCACCTTCAGCCCTTCTCCATCTGGATTTGTTGTCCTAGTGCCACATGGATGCAGGGAATGGGTGTAATTTGACCAAGAGTTGTGTGAATCCAGGCCCAAAATTCAGGAAGAGACTTGAAGGAGCTTTGGAGAAGCCCAAGAAGGAGGTGAGGAACCACCACGCCGGATTTTGAGCATAGCTCCAACCCAGAGTTAATAAATGTGACCATTCTTGATTTTTAGAGATCAGTCTGTTCCCTGGTTCCCTTGGAAGTGAGGAAGAGGAGCAGAACTGACACCAGTGATCCCCTGGGATGAAAATCCCATCTTTTGGAAGAAAATGGAGGAGGGTGGATGGCTGTTCCCACTCCAGGGAATGTGAAATCCACTCGGAACAGGCAAGAGCTGAAAAATCACCATTTTTGGAACTCTTTGTCGCCCTCCCGGAGCCAGCGGGAGCAGATTCCCTATTGATGGGCTATTTTGGGAAATGTCATTTCTGGTCTCTTTGTACTTCCCAGCTGATTCCTGATAATGATAGAGGCTCTTCTGTGCTCCTTTCCCAGCATTCCCTCCTCCTTCTCCAATCTGGAAAGATCTCCTCTTGTTTTTGGTGACATTTGGATTTCAGGAAAGAGGCTGTTTCTGGGGGATTGCTTTAATTGGGATGAACAGCCCCGATTGGCTCCCTGGAATGTGGCGTCCTCACGGGCATCCATGTCCTCTCCAGGATGGGTTGTGTTGGTCTTGTGCTTCCTCCTGGTGGGTTCCTGATGGGATTGATCTCAGAGGGGCTCACTGGAGAACCCCCGGCCATCGTGGAAGTCCCAAACCAAGAGGACACAGTGCGTGGTACGGCCTGGGGGAGGTCCACCTCAAGTTGACCTTCAGCAAGGTCAGCTTGACCTTCAGCCAAGTGACTCGTTAGGAACCATCATCCGAGTTCCTTCTGGTGTTACCTCATTAGTTACATCCCACAAAACCGTCTGGTTATGGATTCATGGCCTCCAACATGCCGAGAGGACCATCCCACCACGCGGTGTTCAAACAGCTCCCAGAAAACGGCAAAAATCCATCCTCCCAGCCCTGCTTCTCCTGAAAAAAGTGGGAAGGGGATGGGTGGGATGGGTCATTACCTCCTTATCTTGATCAGCTTCCACGGATGTTAATTAGAGCCGATGCCACTGGAGCAGCAGAAGGTGGGAGATGTCTCAAGGAGTGATTCGGTGTTGAGGGTTTGGAGCTAAAAGCAATCCCATAGCACCATCCAGAGACAATCCCTGAGAGTTTCATCTTCTCCTGTTGGAAAAATAATAGGATTTTTTTTTTTTTTTTTTTTTTTAATAATGGTATTTTGATGGGTATCATCCTTTGGGGGTATTTTTGGGGGGAATGGAATTGTGTGTGGAGAGCTTCAGGAGATCTTGGACATCCATCAAACCAAGCTTTGATGTCAACAGAGACTGGCTGAAAGCTGGGGTTCAGCATTCCCTTCACTCCCAGAATTCCCCCAGAAAGACCAAACTGGATTTCCCTCTCCCCCTGGATATCCCACAGATCCATCAAATCATCCTCATGGTCCCATCATGGATGTTCAGCAGGAGACAAAGGGAGTTGGCATCTCATCCCGTTGGTGGGAACGCTGCACCTTCTCCATGGTTCTTCCATGGAGCTGGATCGTGCTGGGAAAAGTCTGGAGGGTTTTGGAGCTCCCATCTGGAGCTGCCAGGCCCTCGTTGTCCCACCGGGAGCGGAATGGGATGTCCATGGATATGGATGAATCCATCTCCTCCTGATCCCAGCAACCTCTTCCAACTCCACTTCCTGGTGGTTTCCCCACTGGAGGGCCCCATCAGCACATCCCAGCCAAGAAGGAGAGAAGGAGACCCTCAGGTGCTGGGAAAACTTGATCCCGGTGCTCACCCTCTTCCTGAATTTACATTTCACCGCCCAAATTCCAGATTTCACCTCACTCATTCTGGTTTTCCCAGGAGTCAGCTTCAACCAATCAAAAAGCTTCGGAAAAAAAAATTAATTCCAAGGAGGAAGTGACACTTCCAGGCTCCTAAAAATGGGAAGAGGGATTGAAAGTGTGGAAGAAGGGTCGGAGAGGCCGTGGTGGGGTTGTGAGAACCCCAAATCCCACAAAAGCTGAGAAACAAGGGCTTGGGTGGGAATTTAAAATTCCAGGTGCAGTCCAAACCCTGGGATATCGATACACACGGAATTCCACAGAATTCCATGGGAATTTTTGGGAACAGCACTACTTGCAGATGAAGAACAGTGAAACCTTAAGGATGGAGGATTCTAGGATTTTATCCTGTTTTCCTATCGCTTAATTTAGTTAAAAATTAGCATAAAATACGAGTTTTCCATGATTATAGGGGCGGGATTTCTGTCCTAAGGACGTTTTCCCAGCGGGGAAAATTTCTGATGGATCACGGGAGGCTTCAGGTAGAAGTCTGAACATCTTCAGGCTCTGCTGCTCTCACCTTTCCCTGCATTTTTCACGGAGATATTTGTGCTGCCAGAGCGGCGCCGGGCACCGTGCCAGGCACAGGGAGCTTTTTCCGCCGCCGGCTCATCCCTGACCCCGGACTTCCCAGCGGGATGCGCTCGGAGCAGGCGGTGCTGGCGGTGCCCAGCTGGGAGGGAAGGGGGGCCGGGCTGCTTCCCTCATTCCCATCCCAGTTTAGCCCTGGAAAAAGGGAGATCTCAAGCTCAGGTGGAAGGTGGAGGGAGAAGATGCTCCCAAATCCCGCGGCTGGGGGAGGAAGGTGAGGAAGAGCGAGGGCACGGTGGGAATTTGGGATGGCACAAGGGCACGGTGGGAATTTGGGATGGCACAAGGACATGGTGGGAATTTGGGATGGCACAAGGACATGGTGGGAATTTGGGATGGCACAAGATTGGCACGGGGTGCCCAGGGATCCTTTGCTTTTCCCGTGCCGGCAAATCCCGATGCGTTCCATCGGAAACCAATATTTGAATTAATCATTCGAATGGGGGTGGGGGGGTGGAAATCCACTTAATCCCGGCTCTAAATTTTAATCTCCACCTGAAAAGTCTAAATAACACCAGGGCAGGGGAGGAGATCTTGAAAAAATGCATGGGTTTGGGAATGTTCTTGTTTTTAAACCTCCCATCGGAGAAGCGTCGCGGCGTCATTCCATTAAAAACCAGGAAAACGCTGTTAAAATAATCCCATTTAAACCCATTTGTGATTTATTCCCTTATTCCCACCTTGATGGCGTGGAGCTGCCCCTTGGCAGCGCTGGGAATGTAAAAATCCATCATTTTGGTTGTTTTAATGGGTTTTTAAGGTGTTTTGAGCTGTGGATGGTTGGAATTCTGGCCGGCATGAATAATTATATTTTAATTAAGGGGGGTGGTTTTACCTGCAGGTGTGGGGTGGGGTTGGGGGTGTCTCCAGGAAAAACAACTGGAAGCAAAGGAATTCCTGGATGGGGAAGCCAGGTTGTTCATGGAACACACAAAACCCGGAGATTTCTCCACTCCCCTCCACTCGTTGACTTCCCAAAGGTTGGAAGACGATCGAGGAGGAGGCTTTGGAGGGGAGAAGGAGATTTAAGAGAACACAGGAAAATCCTCCCCTGAACCATTGGGAAATTATGTGGAAATAAAGCAAATTGGCCAAGAAATTTGATTTCTCTGATAGGAGATTCAGAGGGATTTGGGAAGAGGTTTGTCATGGAAATGTACAGAGCTGGTAAAATCTTCCCCACATGGAGAAAACAGCAGGGAGAACCCAGTGCCAAGCCAGAAATAACAGGAATTCTTGGAATTTCTGCCGGATACCCCATGCCAGGAAGGCGGCCGGGGCTCGTTCTCCACTCCGGCATCCCTTGAATTTCTTGGAGTGGCCGCACCACCCGTGGGCAGCGATTTAAGCACAAAAAGGGCTTTTTTAGGATCCTTTTTGCAGGCAGAAAATTCCATTTATTCCACGGCAGAGCTTTTTTGGGGGGTGGGAGGGGGGTTTAGCCATAATCCAGGGCAGCACAACGCAGCTTTCAGGAATATTGCTTCCCGTTATTTAATGTTTGCACGAGGTGATTTGACAACAACGCTGCTGCTCCGCTGAGGATTTTTATTCAGATCTGCTGCTGCCAGATGCTGTGGGCTGGAATATTAATGCCAGCTGCAAATCTGGGAATTAAGCGGTGGTTTCACCTGGTTTGAGTTAAAACACCTGGATTTAGGAGGGGTTCAGGTGGGGGTGGGGAAAGAGTGAAAATGTGGATTTCTGCAGGGGATTTCCAGAGCATCTCATTCCAACCCCTTTCCATGGGCAGGGACACCTTCCATTATCCCAGGTTGCTCCAAGCTCCATCCAGTCTGGACTTGGACACTTCCAGGGATGGAGCAGCCACAGCTTCTCTGGGAATTCCAGTCCAGCCCCTCACCACCCTCACAGCCAAGAATTCCCTCCCAAAATCCCATCCATCCCTGCCCTCTGCCCACAGGGAAGCCATTCCCTGTGTCCTGTCCCTCCATCCTTTGTCCAAAATCCCTCTCCAGCTCTCCTGGAGCCCCTTCAGGCCCTGGAAGGGGCTCTGAGGTCTCCCTGGATCCTTCCCTTCTCCAGGCTGGACATTCCCAGCTCTCCCAGCCTTCCTTCAAACCTTAGAGCATCTCCACATCCTCTTCTGGACTCGCTCCAGCAGCTTCACATCCTTCTGATCCTGGACCCCAGAGCTGGATGTGCAAAGCTCTTCCCCTTTGGACACAGATAAAGTTCGAATTCCTTGTCTGCAGGCAATTAAAAAAATTGGGAAAAGGAGGATCAGGAAGCAGAGGGTTATTGAGGTTGTGGCTCAGGAGCAGAGCTTGGATCCATGCAGAGGATGTGATCCATCTCTCCATGGCTTCCAAGACCATCTCCCAAGGGTCAGGAATGTTGTTTGCTGATGGTGAAGAAACCCAAAGGCAGCCGGTGCCGATGGCAGAATTCCCGGCACGAGCGGCTCTGGGTGGGATGTGCGGCCTGGATCTGCTGAGAATCCTCTGTGGCTCTTCCACTGCCTTTCCTCACAATTTTGGGGATCTGTGTATATAAAGTCAGGTTATTAATGAGGATTAAAGATGTCCAGGTGTTCCAGAAGAAGCAGAGAATGATCCGAGGTCCTTGTGCATAATTTGGGCAGGAAAAGCAGATTTTTCAGGAGCTGAGCAAGGTTGGAAGGGGTTTGGAGCAATCTGGGATAGTGGAAAATGTCCCAGTCCACGGCAGGGGGTGGAACTGGATGAGGTTTAAGGCCCCTTCCAACCCAAACCATTCCAAGAATCCATGATTTTGTGGTTGTGGAGGGAATTTTGAGGGTCTGGAAGGGCCCCATGAGGGGTTGAGATCCATCAAACCAGGGTGGGGGAATCCAAACTCATCCAGGTCTTCAACAGCAGGAAGTTGGCAGGAGGCTCAAGTCCCCAGGAGCTCCAGAGGAGCTTCCAAAGGTGGAAAAGGAAGGAATAAATCATTCCCAAGTCCCTTGGAGCGAGGATAAAGTCGTGGATAAACAAGGAGCACAGTCCTGAGGCTTTTTGTGGGAATTTTCCCCTCAGAACTCAGTGATTGAACTCGTTCCACCTTTTCCTGGAGGACAGAAGGGACAAATGGCTGGGAATAAATGAGAGTTGGAGAGGGATGAACTGGGAGAGCAGACGGTGCCTCCGGCATCTTCTGTTCCAGCGTGGGATTGGTGACAGGATGTGCCTCCCTGTGCCTTGGGAACAGCCAGTTCCAGCTCGGATCCCTCCTGTGAGCTGGGCAGCTCCATAAAATCCATCTTTGCTCTTCCTCCTGAGTGTCCCCTGCCCGGATGGCCTTTCCCAAGGACTTGGAACAGGGAGAGAGCAGAATCCACTGTGCCAGAGAAGAATTCCTCATGGGAGAATTTCTTCCCAGTATCCAATCCCAGGGGCAGGGACAACTTCCACCATCCCAGGCTGTTCCAAGCCCTGTCCAACCCAATCTTGGACATTTCCAGGGATGGGGCAGCCACAGCTTCTCTGGGAATTCCAGTCCAGCCCCTCACCACCCTCACAGCCGAGAATTCCTTCCCATTATCCCATCCAATCCTGCCCTCTGGCAGTGGGAAGCCATTCCCTGTGTCCTGTCCCTTCTTGTCCAATACCCAATCCCATCCAACTCCTCCATCTCTCCACTCTTGGGGTGCTTGGCAATCTCCATCTTCCAGGCTCCGCGGTGCTTTGGGAGGTTTGGGACAAACCAAACCATTCCAGGGAAGGAATTCTGACCCCGCCCCGTGATGTTTCTCCCTGCAGGACCTCATCCCTCCGATGGAACGCCGGCACCAAGGAGAGGATGCTGATCAAGGTGACAGATCGGGAGCCCAGCTTCCTCCTCCACCAAGGCAACGGCTACGCCCCCGAAAACCAACCAGGCTCCCGCTCCCGCCGACCCTCGGGCGGCCAACAGTCGCCCAACCTTCAAACCTTCTCCTCCGATGCCGACAACTCCGTGTTCTTCCCGGAGAGGAAGCAGTCGCCCTTCCTGAAGAGGGCTGAGCACGTGGGCAGCTGCTCGCCGCTGCTGGGCCGGGGCGATTCCTTCTGCTCGCCGCTCCAAGCGCAGCACCGCAAACATTCCAGCGAATCCCAGCCCTCGTCGCCCCGCTACGCCTACGAGCCCCCGCTCTACGAGGAGCCCCCCATGGAATACCAGGCTCCCATCTATGACGAGCCCCCTGTGGACATGCAGTACGAAGCCAGCGGGAGCTACAAGGCCGGATCTCCACAGAAATCGCCCATCCGGAAGCCTCACCCTTTCCTTCAGTCGCCCAAGCAAGGCTCCAACTCGCCCTACCAGCAGTTGGTGCTCACCAAGCAGAAGTGTCCTGACCGCTTCATGAGCCTGGAATACAGCCCCGCTGGCAAGGAATACGTCAGGCAATTGGTCTACGTGGAGCAGTCGGGCTCCAGCCCTAAAATGAAGACGGGCTTGAGGCACAAATATTCCCCCAATCCCATCGGCGGCTCCTACTCACTGCAGCACAGCCCCTGCCTGGTGCGGGATCAACGCCTGGACATCAAATCGGGTGACTACAGCAGCATGGAGGGTCCCGACTTCTGCCCCGGCCCGACAGGGGCCCAGGTGGCCCAGGGTGAGGACTCCATGTCGTGGTCCAGCCAGCAGGACACCTTGTCCTCCACCGGTTACTCGCCCTCCACCAGGAAGAGGAAAAGCCGGAAGCCTTCGGTGACCCACGATCCCAACGCCTCCTCCACGGACGGCTCCGGGGAGCGGGAGGTGTTGGGCGAGCTGGGTGAGGAACGAGCCACGCCGGGACCCAACAGGTCCCCGATGAACCGGACAGAGAGCAAGGCGGTGGAGGCGGAGGCGGCGCGGGGCTTCCCGGAGCCTTTCCTGGCACAGGCGCGCCTGGCGTGGGAAGCGCAGCAGGCCCACTACCACATGAAGCAACGGAGCAGTTGGGATTCCCAAAAGGACGGTTCGGGCTACGAGAGCGATGGTGCCCTCCCGCTGCCCATGCCAGGCCCAGTGGTGCGAGCCTTCAGCGAGGATGAGGCGTTGGCGCAGCAGGAGAACAAGCACTGGAAGAGGAACACCTTCGAGAAGCTGGGCTTCCCCCAGATCCTGCTGGAGAAGAGCGTCTCCGTCCAGACCAACCTGGCCTCCCCTGAGCCCTACCTGCATCCATCTCAGGTAATGCCTTTGGGAATATTCTTGGGTTTGGGGGTTTTCCCTGTGCCCTGTGAGGTCAGTTGTGGTTAAAGATTCTCCTTCTCCAGTGTAGATCCAGTGGGATAGTCCCCGGGGAGATCCCACACACGGATTGGGCATGGGCACCTCGGTGCCATGGCAGCCTCAGCTCTGTGCTGTGGCTTGTTGTGCCTCAGTGAGGGGCAGATCCTGGATCCACCCAGTTCCCGGGGGATTCCTGAGTGCCCATCCCTGGTTGATCCCTCAAAGAAGTTGGTCCTTGGCAAGGTGGTCCCTCAAAGAAATTGGTCCTTGGCAAGGTGGTCCCTCAAAGTTGGTCCTTGGCAAGGTGGTCCCTCAAAGAAATTGGTCCTTGGCAAGGTGGTCCCTCAAAGTTGGTCCTTGGCAAGGTGGTCCCTCAAAGAAATTGGTCCTTGGCAAGATGGTCCCTCAAAGNTCCATCAGCACTCCCATCCCCCCAGCACCGCTGACTTGTCCCCCCTGTTGTCCCCCAGTCCGAGGACCTCGGTGCCTGTGCCCAGTTCGAGAGCAGCCGGCAGACCCGGAACATGATGCCGAGCGCCAGCTGCGTCTTCCCCACCTTCAATCTGCGCAAGCCCTCCTCGGAGACGGACATTGAGAACTGGGCCTCCAAGCACTTCAACAAGCACACCCAAGGGCTCTTCCGACGGAAGGTCTCCATCGCCAACATGCTGGCCTGGAGCAGCGAATCCATCAAGAAACCCATGATCATGACCAACGACCGCAACGTCAAGAAGGAGGCGTGCGAGATCTTCAAACTCATCCAGATGTACATGGGCGACCGGCGCGCCAAGACGGACCAGCTCAACGTGGCCTTGGAGATCGCCACCAAAGGTTGGAGCATGCAGGGCCTGCGAGATGAGCTCTACATCCAGCTGTGCCGGCAGACCACCGAGAACTTCCGTTACGAGAGCCTGGCCCGTGGCTGGGAGCTCATGGCCATTTGTTTGGCCTTTTTCCCACCCACTCCCAAATTCCATTCCTACCTGGAAGGATACATTTACCGGCACATGGATCCGGTGAATGACACGAAAGGTAAGTGAGGAGACGCTGCCCGGTGGCTTCCGTGCCCATCCTCAATCCCTGGAAGTATTCCAGGTCAGGTTGGATGGTGTTTGGAGCAAGCAGAAGTTGTCCCTGGATGGTCTTTATGGTCCCTTCCAACCCAAACCATTCCACGATTCCATGATGATGTCACAACCCATTGATTTGGTCCCTTTCCCCTTGGTTGAGTCTCCTCATGGAAAGGTGGATGAGGAACTCATCCAAGATCCCTCCTGGAGGTGCACCCGGTGCTGTGGGGCCTTTCCCAGACTCCTCCTTCCCGGAAATCCAGTGGGAGATCCAACGGGAAATGAGCTTTGACACATTTGCTGCAGGATCAGCATCATCTCCGCTCCTGGAAGTTCTCCCATCCCCTGAAGTTCCTTCCATCCCAACCTTCAGAGGTTCCTTCCAACCCAACCTTCAGAGGTTCCTTCCAACCCAACCTTCAGAGGTTCCTTCCAACCCAACCTTCAGAGGTTCCTTCCATCCCAACCTTCAGAGGTTCCTTCCAACCCAACCCATTCCATTATTCCATGGTTTTACCATCATTTCAACCTCCAGATGTTTCTTCCGGCTTCTCAAGTAGCTTTGGATCCAAAATTCCACGATTCCATGGTTTCACCATCACTTCCACCTCCTGATGGTTCTTCTTGAGTAGCTTTGGATCCCAAAAAAAACCAAACCGTGTTGGGATGGGACCCAGATGATTCCCATCTCCTGAGGTTTTTGGTCATGGCAGGAAAAGAAGACATAAATTGGGGCTATTTGGGAATTTTAGGAGGTCCTCTCCAGTCCTGGCCTTGGTTATCCCAAATCCTTCCCCACTGGTGCTGATCTGGATGTCCCCAAGACTTGATGTCACCTCTCAGCAGGTGACAGATGAGGTGGAATTGGCGATCCAGGAAGATTTGAGATAGACCCCAAAGTGCTCCAGGGGGTTCCCAGGTGCCCTTCAACTCCTGGTAGGACAACGGTGGCACAATTTGGGAACAGGAGGAGATGACCCCAACCCAGGTGTCCCTGCAAGGTGACCTCCTGTGCCGGATCATTCCCCATGGGATGCAGCTCCAGGAATGTCAGGGTGGGTTGGTCCCACCAGGACGTGTCAAACTCATTTCCCGCTGGATTCGGCATTCGGGAAAGGCTCCGCCCCCAGCAGCTCCCACCCAATCAGGGCCGTGCCCTGGGGGCGCTCCCCAGTTCCATCCTCATTTTGAGTTCCGTGGTATTTTCTGGAATTTTGTCGTTTTTGTGTTGAGTCATTGATTGGTTTTGTCGTTGTTGTTACGTTGATTTGTTTGGGTTTGCATTTTCAGTTCCATCTCATTTGTTTAAATTTGCATTTTCATTGTCATTTTGATTGGCTTTTTATTTCCATTTTATTTTCATTTTATTTTCATTTTCATTTCAATTTTGATTGGGTTTTTATTTCCATTTTTTTTCATTTTATTTTCATTTATTTTCATTTTATTTTCATTTTCATTTCAATTTTGATTGGGTTTTTATTTCCATTTTCTTTTCATTTAATTTTCATTTATTTTCATTTTATTTTCATTTTATTTTCATTTTATTTCCATTTTATTTTCATTTTATCTTCATTTTATTTTCATTTATTTTTCATTTTACTTTCATTTTCATTTCAATTTTGATTGGGTTTTTATTTCCATTTTCTTTTCATTTTCTTTTCATTTTATTTTAATTTTATTTCCATTTTATTTTCATTTTCATTTCAATTTTGATTTCACTTCAGTCCTCCTTTTAATTTCATTTCAAATTTTCAATTTCATTTCAATGTTTATTTTAATTTCAATTTTTAAATTTCATTTCAATATCAATTTCAATTTCATTTCAATTTTTCAATTTCAATTTTTCATAAAAATTTCATTCCAGTGTTTATTCTGCTTTCAACATTTATTTTAATTGCAATTTTCATTTAATTATTTTAATTTTAATCTAACTTCAATTTCAATTTTCATTTTTCAGTTCATTTCAATTTTCACTTCAACGCTTCGTTGAATTTTAATGTTTAATTTTAATTTCAACTTGTTATTTTCATTTCAATTTTTATTTTGATTTCAATGTTTATTTTCATTTCCATTCCAATTTCAATTTCAATTTTCATTTAATTTCAAATTTTTATTCTCATTTCAATTTTCATTTTATTGCAACTCTTTTAATTTCAATGTTTAATTTCAATTTGAATTTAATTTCAATTTCTTATTTTCATTTCAACTCTTCTTTTAATTTCAATTTTCATTTCATTTCAATTTTTTTACTTTAATTTCCATTTTCATTTCATATCAATTTTTTACTTTCATTTTAATTTCAGTTTTTCTTTTAATTTCAATTTCCATTGCATTTCAAATTTTCATTTCAATTTTCTTTTAAAATTTTAATTTCAAGTTTTTATTTCTATTTTCAACTTAATTTCAATTTCCTTTACATTTCAAATTGTCCTTTTAATTTCAAATTTCAATGTCGAATTTCAATTTCAGTTTCAATTTCATTTCCATTTTTCACTTTCAATTTCATTTCCATTTCTGTTTCATTTCACATTTTCATTTAAATTTTCTTTTTAAATTTTCATTTCAAATTTCAATTTAATTTCAATTTCATTTCCCTTTTTCACTTTCACTTTCAATTTCCATTTCATTTCAAATTTGAATTTCAAATTTTGATTTCAAATTCCATTTTAATTTCAATTTCCATTTCATTTCAAATTTTCATTTCAATTTCCTTTTCAAATTTTCATTTCAATTTCCTTTTCAAATTTTCATTTCAAATTTAAATTTACTTTCAATTTCATTTCCCTTTTTCACTTTCAATTTCCATTTCATTTCAAATTTGAATTTCAAATTTTGATTTCAAATTTCGATTTAATTTCAATTTCCATTTTGTTTCAAATTTTCTTTTCAATTTTCTTTTTAAATTTTGATTTCAAATTTCAATTTAATTTCAATTTAATTTCCCTTTTTCACTTTCACTTTCAATTTCCATTTCATTTCAAATTTGAATTTCAAATTTCAATTTAATTTCAATTTCAATTTCAATTCAAATTTTCATTTCAATTTCCTTTTCAAATTTTCATTTCAAATTTCAATTTACTTTCAATTTCATTTCCCTTTTTCACTTTCACTTTCAATTTCGAATTTCAAATTTTGAATTCAAATTTCAACTTAATTTCAATTTCAATTCCTTTTCAAATTTTCATTTCAATTTTCTTTTCAAATTTTCATTTCAAATTTCTATTTAATTTCCATTTCCATTTCATTTCAAATTTTCATTTCAAATTTTCATTTCAAATTTTCATTGCAAATTTTCATTGCAAATTTTCATTTCAAATTTCAACTTAATTTCAATTCCCTTTTCAAATTTTAATCTCAAATTTCAACTTAATTTCACTTTCCTTTGCCTTCCAAATTTTCCTTTTAACTCCAAATTTCAATGCTCAAATTTCAATTTCATTTCCCTTTTCCACCTTCATTTCCACGTCCCTTAATTCCAACTCCTTTCAATTTCAACCGCTCCCAATTCCAATTCCCGATTTCATTTCTCCGATTTCATTTCAACGTCAGTTTCATTTGGATTTCATTTTAATTACCGTTGTTAATTCCGCTGTTCGTTTCCGTTTGCTGTTGCCATGACCTCCCCCCCTCCGTGAGTTCCTTTTCCAGCCCCATTTCCCCCGCTTCCCCCCCCCCCATTCCGGGTGTTTTTTCCCAGTGTCGCGGCATCTCCGCCACCTCCTGGAAAGGACCAATAAGAAGAAACCCAAATTGCGAAAGAAACCCAAGCCCCAAATCGAGGAGCACCAGGGTAGGGACCCCCCAAAATTCCGGGAGCAGCCGCAGTTCCCGAGGGATCCTTGGGAGGGGCAGGGGGAGAGCAGGGACCCCCCAAAATTCCGGGAGCAGCCGCAGTTCCCGAGGGATCCTTGGGAGGGGCAGGGGGAGAGCAGGGACCCCCCAAAATTCCGGGAGCAGCCGCAGTTCCCGAGGGATCCTTGGGAGGGGCAGAGGGAGAGCAGGGAGAGAGGGATGGGTGGATTAATTGGGGTAATTAATTAGGGGGGAGGTAGATTTGGTGGAGTTTATATCATGTTAGTGTTAATAATGGTAATGGTGATAAGAAATGGGTTAATTAGGGGTGAGGTAGACTTGGTGGGATTTATAGAATACTAATATTAATGATGGTAATGATAATGATAATGATAATGATAATGGTGATAATAAATGGGTTAATTAGGGGTGAGATAGACTTGGTGTCATTTATATAATATTAATATTATTTATGATAATGATAAGGATAATGACAATGATAACGATAATGATAATGGTAATACTAATAGGGTTAATTAGGGGTTAGACTTAGTGCCATTTATATAATATTAATATTAATGATAATAATGATAGTGATAATGATAATGATAATAGTAATAATAATAGGGTTAATTAGGGGTGAGATAGACTTGGTGGAATTAAATCATATTAATATTAATAATGGTAATGATAGTGATAGTGATAATAAT
>JACBWW010000841.1:0-20674 GCA_020086605.1 Lanius collurio | reverse complement strand
TTTATTCTGGATTTATCCCGGGGAATGAATCCAAATTTGGAATAATCAGGAATTTATTCTGGATTTATCCCGGGGAATGAATCTAAATTTGGAATAATCATGAATTTATTCTGGATTTATCCCGGGGAATGAATCCAAATTTGGAATAATCGTGAATTTATTCTGGATTTATCCCAGGGAATGAATCCAAATTTGGAATAATCGGGAATTTATTCTGGATTTATCCCAGGGAATGAATCTAAATTNCATCCCAGTTTATCCTGGAGGGATCCGGGAGGTCGGATGGGAACAGGGGGTTGGTTTTTTGGGAAGAAGGGTTGGAAAGTGCTGGTTTGGGAATGCTTAGGGATCAAAAGGGATCAGTGCCTGGATGTGGAATTTTTGGGATGGAGGGCAAGGACTGGGGATTCCAAGCCTGGTTCTGCGGCACTGGCACTAAAAATTCCCCAAAATTCCTAAATCTCCTCATTTTGTGCTCAGGGCCATTCACAAACACCCAAAATAGATCCCCAATCCAGAAAATAAATCCCAGGTCCATAAAATCTCTTCTAAATCCAGAAAAGATAGCCCAAATCCGCAAGGTGGATCTCAGATCCACAGGATGGATCCCAAATCCACAAAATGGATCCCAAATACCCCAAATAGATCCCAAATCCAGAAGATAAATCCCAAGTACAGATAATATCTTCTAAATCCAGAAATGATATCCCAAATCTGCAAGATGGATCCCAGATGCACAAAATGGATCCCAAATCCAGAAAATGGATCCCAACTCCAGAAAATTGGTCCCAAATCCACAAAATAGATCCCAAATCCACAAAATAGATCCCAAATCAACAAAAAACGGTCACATTCCAATCTTTTATCAAGTTTCCCCCGGGATTTTCCCAGCCTCCTCCTCTCTCCCCTATCCCACATTTCCCGGCTCCAGAATTCTCCTCCTCCAGGCTCTGGACAAAGAAATCCAGCCTTGGCCGTGGCCCTTTGGGGAGGAATTTGGGAATGTTCAGATTTGGGAATGTTTCCCCCAAGGAACAAATCCTGATTCTCGCCACAGAAAATTCCTTGGTGTTTTAGCAGGAGCCCACTGGAGTTTTTCCCAATTTTTCAGCCCCAAAAGCTCCCCCATCCAAGGAAGGTCGGCATCCCAAGGTGGGAATAGGATCCATGGGGATGGGAACACAGCCCTGGAGTCGGAGCCATCTGGGAGAAGCCCCCTTTTGCATCCCGCAGGGTTTGGATCCTAAAAAGCCTTGGAAAAGAGCCAGAATTCCCAAGGAACGCTGGGAATCGGAGAGGAGGGGTTGGGGCAGCACAGCTCAAGCCGTGGCCTTGGCAGCCAAAATTTGGGAATGGGAATGGATGGAATTGGCCCTAAAGGACGTGGAAGAGCAGCTGGATCCAGAGGAAAATCAGGAACTTTTTGTTTTCCCTCTGTGAAAATTGGGGAAAAGGTGATTTTTCCATGAAATTCATTTCAAAATCCTCGAATTTAGTGAATAATGACTTTGTTTGGAGCTCCCAATCCTCTCCCAGTCTTGGAAAACTGGGAGCAGGAGATCCAGGATTTTCCTGCTTTTGAGCAAATCCAGCAGAAATAAATCCAAGGCGGGAGTCAGAAGGAGGAGGAAAAAGGGAAAGATCCCGACCCAGAGGGATGGGAGCCCCTGGCTTTGATGGAGCCGATATCCAGGAGGAAATTCTGCTTTTCCAGACGTTTTGGAACCTTTCGGAGGAGGCTTTGCCCTCCTGGAGCTCGGAGTCTCTCGGAATTCCGGGCACTTCCGTGGCCTTTCCTGGCACAGGACGGTTCCCTCTGGAGACCCCTCCTCAGCCGGGATCGGGAGATATTCCAAGGAGGAACAGGACCTGGAGGAATTGGCAGGAAAGGGATTTTTAGCCGGGATTTTCCTCTTGCTTCCCAGATTTCAGAGCTCTTGGGAGAGCCGGGAAGACTTTCCCTCCCCCAGGGGACACCGGAACAGGACGAGGAGCAAGGAGGCACCACCAGGAACGTCCCCCCTGGGATGTTCCCGCTCCTTCAAAGCAAAACCTTTTCCCAGGAGCTTTTCCAGCTCAAAAAGCCGGAGAGGGAAACATTCCAGCAGGGAGAGGTGAGGATGAAGGACGGAGCGAGAAGTGGGAGGCGAGCAGCGGAATTTTAATGAAAATTCCTGGATATCAAAGGGAAGTGAAACCCCAGAAAATCCCAAATCCTGCGGTGTTTGCTTGGAATGCAGCCAGGAGAAGGAGCTTGGGAAAAGGGGCACGGAAGGAGCTGCCCCCTTGGCATTCCGGCGCCGTTCCCGACGCCTCCGAGCTCATCATTCCCGGGAAGGCTCCGTGGCTGCGCTGGCAGCGGGAGGAGAGGAGCTGGAATTAAACTGGGATGTGGAAGAGTTCCGGCTCCGTGTCCACGAAGGAGAAATCAGTGGGAATTGCCAGGCTGGGAATGTCAGGGATAGGGGAATGCGGCTGTTTTTAGGGCAGGGGGAAAATCCGGGGAAAATCCAACATTTTCCAGCTCGAAATCCATCTGGGAGCACCTTCTCCTCGTTGGGAATCCAACTGGAGCCTTTGTCCCAGAGAAATCCTGGGAATTTCAGGAACGGCCCAAACTCCACCTGCAAATCCCAACCAGAGACTTGGGAAAGAGTGGAAAATCCATGGAATAGCTGGGAATGACCTTGGAGACGTTGGCAGACACAAAATCAGCCGGAAAAGGGGGTCGGGTGGGAATTCCGACCCCTCTGGAGCAGCTCAAATCCATCCCGGAGCAAGGGATGCGGTGACCTGGGTAAGAAGCTTTTCCTGCAGCCAACATTCCAAAGAATTCCTGGAATGAGCCAGCCAACATTCCAAAGAATTCCTGGAATGAGCCACCCCCACCTGGCCCTGGCAAAATCCCATGGGTAATTCCAGGAAATCAGTCCAGATCCCGCCACGGCACCTCCCAAGGGATCGCCTTTCCCAAGGAACCAGGATGGGAAGGAGCTGAGGAGATCCTGGATCTCCCAGGATCCAATCCCGGGAAAGGGCCGGGAGCTCCAAAAGGATGGAAAGGAGGGGGGGAAGAGGCAGAAGGAGCCGTTTTTTGGTGGAAAAGCGTCTGGAATGTCCGGCCCTGGAGCTTCCCCGGAGGTCGGGACTCGCCTGGGATCTGCTTCAGGAGGAATTTCTCCATCCTGGGAAGGTTCGGCTGCCGGGCAGCCCCAGAATCGTTATCTCCGCACGATTTAATTAAAGTCTGCCGTTAATGACACAATGGCCGCTAATTAATTTAATTCATTTAATTAATTCTCACTCCGCAGGAGATTTGGGAGGGTTTGGGGGTGGTTTGGGGTTTTTGTTTCTTTTTTTTTTGGTTGGGATTCCAGCCCAGGAAGTGCAGGGGGGCTTTGGGAAAAGATGGGATTTGGGAATGCAGGGGGAGCTGTGGCCAGGCAGGACAGGGAACTGGGAATACTGGCTGGGAACTGGGAATACTGGCTGGGAATTCGGAATAGTGGCTGGGAACTGGGAATAGTGGCTGGGAACTGGGAATACTGACTGGGAACTGGGAATACTGGCTGGGAATTGGGAATACTGGCTGGGAACTGGGAATACTGGCTGGGAATTGGGAATACTGGTTGGGAAATAGCAATATTGGCTGGGAATTGGGAATAGTGGCTGGGAACTGGGAATATTTACTGGGAATGAGGAATACTGGCTGGGAAACATGAATATTGACTGGGAACTGGGAATGTTGACTGGGAATTGGAATTACTGGCTGGGAACTGGGAATGTTGGTGGGACATCTGGCAGGGACAAGGAATGGGGACGGCTCCAGCTGGATCCATTCCCGCTTGGCCAATCGCTCGTGGGAAGATGGGAAGAGGCCGTGAGGAAGCCGGGATTTTGTAGGATGGGTTGGGAAGGGCCTTAAAGGTGATCCCGTGATCCCAGGTGGGTCTGAGCCCCCTCCAGCCCGGCCATGGGCACTTCCAGGGATCCGGGGGCAGCTCCTCTGGGAATTCCACTCCGGGGTGTGCCCACCCTCACCAGGAGGAATTTATCCCAAAGGTCCCGTCTAACCCAGCACACGGAATCCTGGAATTCTCTGGCTTGGAAGGGACCTCCAAAATCCATCCCGGGTTGCTCCAACCCAGCCCTGGGCACTTCCAGGGATGGGGCAGCCCCAGATTCCCTGGAGAAGCTGTGCCAGAGCCTTCCCATCCATGTCATTCCCACGAGCAGGAATTTGGGGATGAGGAGGAGCCGTGGGATACGAACAACTCCGGCCACTCCAACTCACGGCACAAAATCCAGGGGCAGAGTTTGCCCACGGAAGATGAAACTCCTTGGAATGACACCAAAAGCCGCCTTTTCTCCCAAAATAACTTCCCGCTCCGAGCTGTTGCTTTTTTGGGGAAAAATCCCTTTTTTGTCTCAATCCGGCTCTTTCGAGCTGAATTATTCCCGGTCGGAGCCTCCATCGCTCCAAACGTTCCTCGGTGATTTCACCTCGTCAGCAGAGCAGGGATTTGGGAATTCTGCTTTCCCCTCCCTCCCTCTTTCCCAGCTTTTGGCTGCTGGGAGAATTCCCGGCTTTCAGCCTCAGTTTTCCCGGAATTTGGAGATAACGAGGCCCAAATTGCTTTGATCCCTTTTAATTCCGGCAGCCCCGGCTCTGCTGCTCCTCTTCAGTCCATGGGGGGGGATGTCAAACATGGAATGTTCTCATCCCAGTCTTGAAGTTCTCCAGGAATTTTTCCGGGGAAGTCCTGCGGCTTCAAGAAAATCCCTGGAATTTTTGGATCCGTTCTTTATGGACCTCCCGCTCCTCCCCGGGAATACCCGAATTAATCTCCACGTCCCGAAGGGTTTCTTGTAGGAGATCTCCAGCAGATCCCGTTTCCTGCAAGGAACCCCCACTTTGGAAAGCTGGGAATGGGGATGTTCTGGAGATGTCGGGAACACCCGGCCATTCCGGCTGCTCCAAACGCGGAATTGCCACCCCAGGATCCCAGGGATCCCAAAAAGGGCAGGCTCTTCCCAGCTGAGGGATGAGGGATCCCCACACTCCCAACGGATTCCTGGGATTGGCATCTCTGGAGAGGTCTGGCTGCTTCAAAAACTTCAAATATCCATGAAATATCCCAAAATTTGGGGGGGGAAATCCCGGAGGATGCTTTTCCCTGACTGGGAATGTTGCAAAGACATCCTGGAACATTTGAATCCATGATTTTCCTCCTCCTCCTCCTCAGCCATCTGCTGCCCTGGAAGGGCTCCTGCTCCTCCAGAAGTTTTCCAAGGCTGGAAGCAGCAGGAAAAGCTGGGATGGGAGCAGGAAAATCCTCGGGAGGGATTGGGAAGGGAGGGATGGAGAGGAGCCAAGGTCGTTTTCCTCGGGGATTGTCCCAAGCTGGGACAGGAAGGAAAGAGAAGGGAAAAAGGAGGGGAAAAGAGGGAAAAATGAGGGAAAAAAGGAGGGAAAGGGGAGGAAAAATGGAGGAAGAAAAGGAGGGGAAAAAAGAGGGGAAAAGGAGGGAAAAAGGGAGGGAAAATGAAGAGAAAAGGATGGAGGAAAGGAGAAAAAACAGGAAAAAGGAGGAGGAAAAAGGAGGAGGAAAAAGGAGGGGGAAAAGGTAGAAAATAAGGGGGAAAGGAGGGAAAAAAAGGGAAAAAGGAGGGAAAATGAGAAAAAATGAGAAAAAAAGAGGAAAAAAACAGGGAGGAGGAAAAAATGAGGAAAAGAGGAGGAAAAAAGGGGGAAGGAGGAAAAAAGGAGGACAAAGCATGAAAAAAATGGGGGGAAATGGGAAAAAAGGAGGAAAAAGGGGGAAAATGGAGGAAAAAAGGAAGGGAAATGGGGGGAAAGGAGGAGGGGAAAAAGAGGAGGACAAAGGAGGAATAAAAGAAGGAATAAGAGAGGGGGAAAAGGAGGGGAAAAAAAGGAGGAAAAAAGGAGGGAAAAGGGAGGGGAAAGGCCAAAAGTGGATTTTTGAAGAGGGGAAAGAAAATCAAAACGCTTCCCAGGAAAAGCCTCCCTCTCCCAGGCCCCACCAGTGGGCAGTCCGGGAGCAGAGGCCGCTGGAGCAAATATTTTGGGAAGAGGGATGTGATTGGGGAAAAGGTTGGGATCCTTTGTGGATCTTTAAACAATCCCCAAAAAATCCTTAACAAAGCACAGAGGAAAGGCCAGCAAAAATTCCCATTAAAGCTTTGGATCTGATGGATGGGATCAGAGCCCCAAGGAGCGATTAATTGGGAATTCCTCCAGCAGCCAAGGGAAAGAAAGGAGTTGGGAAATTGCTCCGTCCTCCCTGAGGAGAGGGCTCCGGCTTTGCCAGGAAAATCCCAATATCCAGCAGAAATTCCTCCTTTTCTCCCTCCAGTGCTGCCCCAAAAGCAAATTTCTCACCTGAACTGTTCCATAAAATCCAAGATCGTGGAAAAATCTGGGCTGGAAGGGAGCTTTAAATGCAATTGAATCCCCCCCTGCAAGGATCAGGAGCAGCTCCCATGGGATGGGGGTGTTTGGAGCCCCGGCCAGCCCGGCCTTGGGTGATTCCAGGGACGGAGCAGCTTCCACCTCTCCGGGTGTTCTCCCACCCAAATCCCACCAGAACGACAATTCCTGTTGGAATAATTGCAATAATCCCAGCCAATTCCGTACTTCCCCCCGATATAATCGGGAGAACGTTCCGTGGGAGACGGGAATTCGCCTGGAATGGAATTTTTTGGCGTTTGGGGGGAATTTGGGGCGGTGCTGGAGGTCGGGGCCTCATCCCTGGCCTCACCCAAAAGTAAGGGATCACTGCACATCCCAGGGTTTTTTTTCCAGCTCTGGGAAGCTCCACAAATAATGGAAAAAAACAAGGAATAAATTAAAATAACAGAGGGAAAAAATTCCCAGGGGTGGTGGCCAAGCTGGAGCTTCCCGAGGGTTGGAAGTGGAGCCATCCCAAATCCATCCCTTTGGCATTTTCCTTCTCCTCGGGAGCTTTGGGAAGGCAGGGAAAGGGACCCCGGGGGTGGCTGAGCCAATCCCTCGTGCTCTGAGTCATTCCCAGCCGGATTTAGCTGCTCTCCCACGCACATTCCGGGTGTCCCGGCCCGCCTGGATCGGCCCCATCTCCCGCTGAGTCCGGAGCCCCCCCAGTCCCACGGAGCCAATTCCAGGGCACCGGGAACGGATGGGAAGGGGGGTGGAATTCCCTGGAAAAGTGGGGTTTTAGGGCTGCTCCCAGTCCCCTCTGGCCGCTCCCAGAGGCAGAGGAATCCCGTGGGATTTTCCCTCCCTTTCCCACCAGCCCAGCTCTGAGCTTTTCTTCCCCCTCTCCACCATTCCTTTTCCCATTCCAGCGTCATTCCCATCCTTCCCAGCCCATTCCCAGCTCCCTGTGGGTGGAAGGACATCATCCCAATGACATCCAGTTTGCACCAGGGTCCCAAAAACCCGGGAACCCAGAGGTTTTTCCCCTGGATCGAGTAATTCCATGGAAAATTTGGGAAGCCCAACCCTTCCTGCTCCTTCCTTGCCTTCCTTTCCCAGAATCCCAGAGGTGGCACCAGCACAACGTCCAAGTTTGGTCCTGCAAAATCCCCCAAAACCCCAAATTCCCAGGAACACGGATCCCATCGTCCTCCCACCACAACCTCACTGCTTTCCTCCTTCAAATCCCAAAAAAACCCAAATTCCCACCAAAACCTCCCCTTTCCTGCTTTTCCAGCACTCTTAACCCCATCCCTTCCTTCGGCTTGGCTGGGAACAGATCCAGGAGGTTCATCCCACTCTGGAAAAACCAACCCGACCCCAGAACAGGCCCGGAATTGGCAGAAATTCCCCCAAAATCCCGGCTTGCCACATTCCAGCTGCTCCCTGCATTCCCAGGATCTTCCCACTCCCACAGCGATTCCCTGGCACCGGTGGGAGCAGCTGTTCCCACCTTCTTGGGAATTACGTAATCCCACAAAACTGAGCTTTTCCCCCCAGCCCCCGTAGGATCCCTATAAATAAAAAAAAAAAAGGTGGAAAATATTCCCAGTGGGAGGTGCTGATGGACAAATCCACCCCCGGCTCCCATTCCCGGGGGAAGAGCGGGAGGCTCCTCCCTTGGCTGGAGGATCCCGCTGGGATTTCACAGCCCTGGACCGGGAAAGGAGCGGATCCCAAAATTCCAGGGGCTCAGGGGGAGCTGCTGCTCTGCTTCCCAAGGTGAGGAGCTTTTCCCACCCCTCCAGATCCAAAAAGGCTCTTCCTGATCCCAAAAATCCATGAAAATCCGATTTTCTTGCTGCCGGCGCGTCCTGGGAAAAGGGAGCTCAAGAAAAAAGGGAAAAAAAGGGGAAAAAGGGAAAGAATAGAAGGGGGAAAATCTCCATCCCCACCCCCAGATCAACAGGAAAAGGAAATTTCCTGGGGAAGGAGGAAAATCATGGCTGGAAAACCCAAGGAAAGGCGGGGGGAAGGGCTCCAGTTTCCCCCAGAATGCCACAGAGGAGGAGAAAAACCGGGAAAAAAAACCCTCTGGGAAATTTCCAACCCTTAATCCCAAAGGACAAAGTGGGATGGGGAAGGGCTGGGAGAAGCCAAGGTGGCTCCCAAATCCCTGGCCAGGCAGCAAAGCCCCAATCCCAGGGATTTGTCTGTCCCCGAGGCCATTCCAGAGAAGGGAATGGGATTTCTGTGGGATTTCACCAAAATCGACTTCCCGGGAATTCCTCCCTCTCCGGGATGGTCAGAATAACTCCCATAAGAACTCCTCAAACCCAGTCCTTTATTCCAGCTCTTTTCCACCTTCTCCACCCCCAAGATAGGCGGGAATGCAGGAACCAGGAGTTGGGAATCGCTGGTTAAACATGGATTTAATTCCAACTCCAGGATCATCCCGATCCCGGAGCCCGATGGGACCACGCCCCTTTGGCACCCTCACAATTCCATAAATCCTCCATAATTCCCTCATGGATTCTGATGGGAGCAGGAGCCTGGACTGACACCGTCCTAACTCATCCATAATTCCCTGAAATCTCGGGATGGGATTCCGTGCCGCCCCCAGGCACCCGTCTGTCACTCCGAGGGGTGATTGACAGCTCGGGATGAGGGAAGGAGCAGGATCCATCCATAATGTGGGAATGGAATAGGAATGTAAAGGATTTAAGCCCCAAAAACCTGGACGTGCCTCACTCCGAGCATTCCCTCCCCAAAAATCCAGCCGGATTTTGGCCATGGATCGAGGGATTGTTTTCTCCTTGGGAATGGGAAACCCTGGGAGCTGCTCCTCTGCCAGAGGCTCCCCATGAAAACCAGGAAAATGTCCCAAAAGTGTCGGAGAGGATTAAATTTGGGATGTGGAGAGGCACCATCCCCATCCCTTGGCATTGGATCGCGGAGCCAAGGTGGGAAAAGGCCGGATCGTGGAATCCAACCATGCCCCAAGGGCCACCTCCAGGGGTTTTGGAGCAATTCCAGCCATGGGAAGCTCATCCCAGGGCTTCAGCACCTTTTCCATGCAGGAATTCTCCCAATACCCCGAGGCCGTCCCCTCTTTTCCTGTCCTTCATTCCCTGGGAAAAGGGACGGATCCCTGGGAGCTCCAAGGGGTGAGGAAATCTCCTCAATCCCTCAATGCCCGGCTTTAATCCCTGGAAACCAGGAGGGAAACCACCCCAAACACCTGTGGTTATCCATGGAAAAGCTGGGAAATCCCATCCCAGCAGCAATCGTGGGAAATTTTGATGATCCCAAAGGAGGAATTTTGGGATTCGGCTTCTCCGGCCCATCCAAACTTGGGAATTCATCCCTTTTTATTCCACAGATGGGAAATTCCCCCTTCTGGGAGATGGGATCGTTGCTCTCCACGCTCCTCCCCCACCCAGATGGTTCTCCCTTGGATGAGCCTTTCCTTAAATCCCAGGAAAAGCCAATCCCGAAGAAAAACGAGCTCCCAGATCCCCGATTTTATCCCACCCCATTCTCCAAGCTCGGCCTCAGAGGCTCCAAAGGCCTTTCCCTCACCTGGGAGCTCAGAGCCAACATTTCCCAGGCGTGGAAAAGCCGGAGAATTCCGGATCCTTCCCGGGAAAAACACTGGAATGAGGGGCTGCCCCCAGGATCCTGGGTTAGAGGTTTTGTGTCCGGACAAACCGGGAATTCTGGCTCCCTGCCAGGCTTGGGACAGATTTCCTCTCCCAAAAAAACCACCAGGGAATGGGTGAGCTTCAAAAATCCAGGATCTTTCCCACCCTTTCCTGCCTTTTCCCTCCTCCAGCCGGGGCTCTTCGGAGCGAGTTCAGAGCTGGAAAATCTCCTTTTTCCAGCTCTTTTTCCCCTCCCCTCCTCCTCTCCCCCCACCAATTCCTGATGCAAATTTATGCAAATCAGGCAGCGCCAGCTCCCAGCCAGGGATAATAAAGGAGAGGTATGAAAGGAGGGAGGAATCCCGGCACAGGGAGGGCTGGAAAAATCCATTGTTCCATGGAAAAGGGTGGAATTCTTTTCCTGTTAAAGGCAAGGTTGGGTTTAATTAAATTTATGTTTTCCATGCTTTTAATGAGCTCCGATGTTGGGTGTCTCTTTCCCCAGGGATCACGGTGGGAATGGGAAAAGGGGGAATCCGGCTCGTCCCGATCCCAGCAGTGTTGGCTGAGGATGGGAAAGGGCCAAACTGGGGAGAAATCCATGGGAAATGCATTTTTTTCCTGGGAAATTCGACCGTGATCCCAATTTAAAGTTCATATTCCCAAATATGCCGTATTTGGAGGAGGCAGACAGCCCCAAATCCCTCACATTCCCAAAAACACCACATTGGGAGGACAAAAATGCCCGAGGACCTCTTGGGAAGGAGCTCAGAGCCAAATCCAGCCGGGAATTGGAGCCAAAGCTCTTCACAGGAGCCAAAACCCCCCAGGAATGGGAGCAAAAGCAAATCCGGGGAGATCCAGCCCAGGGAAAGCCAGAGGGGCTCCAGAGGGCCCCACATCCCCCCCCGGAGGGGCCGATCCCTCTCACCCAGGTTTGGGGAGGGGATTCCATCCTTTCCCCCTTCCCAGGGAATTCCCCCGAGGCCGGCGGGCCCGCTCCGGTTCCGTCCCGGGCGGCTCCGTTCCCAGCGCTCCAACAATCCCGATGGAATTCCCGAGTTCCTTCCTTAGGGAGCGTGAGCAGCATCTCATTAACCCAACCCCGCCACCATTCCCGGCAAATTCCCCCCTGGAAAACCCCAAAGTCCTGTGAAAAAAGATGGATTTGGCGTCCCTTGGGATGGGGGATCCCGAACTGACCCCTGGTGACACAAGGAGCAGTTTCTGCTCTCCAGACCCGAATTTATCCTTTGGGATCAAACGGGTTGAGCTCAGTTTTAGCTTTTCCCAAAATTTTTGACTTCTTGGACATTTGTGCTCATCCCAACCCTGGAATTATTTCTGGAAGTCCCCATTCCCACCGGCCAGGGGATCCTGTTCCCAATCCACGTGCAGCCACTCCCCCCTATCCATCCCAACCCCAAAAAAGGCTGGAAAACATCAAAACCCCATGGGAAAGGCACAAATTTAGGGATATTTGTGGGGTGGAAACCCAGTGACGTGGTGGGGGCAGAGTTTTTAGGAACCCCCTGCCTGGATTTGGGAACATCAGGAAGGACAGAAGGAAACACAGGAATGAATTAATTATGGGGGATCGGGGAGGAAATCGGGGGGGGGGGGGGGGACGTGGTGCATAAATCCAATTAAAAATTCCCCCGGGTGCTTCGGATGCTGCCGATTTCAGGGATGGGGGACGGACTCAACCCCCACTCCTGGGTTTTCCGGCGTCTCCTCCCGGCAGGAGAAGGGACAGACAAGGAGAAAGGATGGGAGGGAGGGCGGGCGGGGGAGCGAGCGGGAGCCGCGGTTATTTATAGGGCCGCGTTTGTGCGGGAGGGAGGGAGCGCTGCCAAAAAGGGATGGGAGAACTGATCCCGGAGCCAGGTGCGTCGGGAAGAGCCAGGGTGGGGGAGCTCAAGGTGAGCCAGAACGGGAGGAAAAAGGAGGGAAAGAATAAAATCGGGGTTTGTTTGGGGTTTCTCTGTCGGCTCCCACCCGGCTGAGAGCGGCTCCGGCCCCTGCGACCCCCTCGGAATGGGAGGTTGGACGGGAAGGATTTTCCTTCTGGCTGAGGGTCTGGGATGCAGCCTCTGGGTCCGGGTTTGGAGAGAGGAGAGGCCCAAAATCCGAAGGAAGGGCCTGGGAAGGGATCAGGGCACAGCTGATAACGGATTCCCAAGGGAAGCGTAGGGAAAAAACCCTGGATGTGACTGTGAACCCCAGCCCGCGGTGCCCCATGGATGGAAATGCTCATCCCAAAAATCTGAATCCCAAAAAACCAGTTTCCAGGCTCCTGCCTGAATTGCACGTCAATTAAAAATTAATTAACTCAGCCAGCAAAGGTCTGACCCTTGCCTAGGGGACAAAAAGAGGAAAATTTTAGGGAAAAGACCCTTTTTGCCTTAATTTTGGAGCCATCCCGGAGTTCTTTGTGCTCCAGGTTGGACGTAGGAAGGGACAATCCCAGATCCACGTGGATCCTCCCACGCCCTCGCATCGCTGGGCTGGCTCCTGATTTATTTACGGAAAAACAGAAATACAAAATACGTAAAATCTATAAAAATAAACCTGGGAAAAGCCAGGAGAAGCGGGGGAGGGCACGAATCCCATCGTGCAGGGAAGGGGGAGGCGGCTGGGATGGGATAATCGGGATAATCACGGCGAGTGCGAGCAGCAAAGTGGCATCTCCACCTCTCCTTCGTCCTTCCCAACCTCCTGTTCCCAGTTTTTGCCCCCCTGCACGGATCCGTCTCCTCCCCCTCTGTCATCGCGTTGTCACCCGGAGATGCCGAGCTGGGCTCGGAGTGAGATGGAAAAAAAAACCTGAGGGGAAAAGAAGGAAAAAACATAAAACTGATCCAAATCCCACCCATCCCCCCCCCAAACTCGATTTGCCATCCCAGTAACACAAAACCTGGGAATTTATTCCCGAACCGGAGGCGCTTTTGGCAGGAGGAGCTGACAGGAACGGGAACAGGGATCGGGGAGGCTGGAAAGGATCTCTGAGGCCCCAAGGCTGGGCACGGCCCCATCCGGGGTTTGGCCACTGCCAGGGATGGGGAGCCCCCGGTTCCTTGGGAAAGGGGGAGGGGAAGGCAGAGAGGGGGGCCAAGCTGGGCTTTGGGAAGGGAAGGCCAAGCTGGGCTTTGGGAAGGAAGAATCAAGTCAGACTTTAGGAAAGAAAGACCCAAGTGGGGCTTTAGGAAGGGAAGGCCAAGCTGGGCTTCAGGAAGGGAAGGCCAAGCTGGGCTTTAGGAAGGGAAGGCCAAGCTGGGTTTTAAGCAGGGAGAGCCAAGTCAGGCTTTAGGAAGGAAAGGCCAAGCTGGGCTTCAGGAAGGGAAGGCCAAGCTGGGTTTTAAACAGGAAGAGCCAAGTCAGGCTTTAGGNTTAGGAAGGGAAGGCCAAGCTGGGTTTTAAACAGGAAGAGCCAAGTCAGGCTTTAGGAAGGAAAGGCCAAGCTGGGCTTTAAGCGGGAAGAGCCAAGCTGGGCTTTAGGAAGGGAAGGCCAAGCTGGGCTTTAAACAGGAAGAGCCAAGCTGGGCTTTAGGAAGGAAGCAGGAAGAGCCAAGTCAGGCTTTAGGAAGGGAAGGCTAAACCAGGCCCTGAAAAGGCCATGTTGGGTTTGGGGAAGAAAGAGCCAAGTGGGGCTTTAGAAAGGAGGAGCCAAGTCAGGCTCTGGAACCAAGCTGGGCTCTGGGAACGAAGAGCTAAGCCAGGCTTTAGCCCGCGCTGGGCCGGGATCAGTTCTCATTGCAAAGCAGACAGGACAAAGCCCCTGGGTTTTGGATTTCCTCTCCTTCCCGCCCTGGCAGCCCCTGGGATCTCCCCGCGCTGCTGCGCTGACAGGGGAGGACAAATGAGAGCGTTTAGGCTCTAATTAGGCACTAATGACCCGCGCCCAGCGCAGCCGGCGGGAGCTCAGCCATTTGTCAGGTCCTTGCCAAGCCCGGGAAGCGCGGCCGAGTCGTTGACCCCATTATGGACTCGGCCTCCTCCAGACGCCCGGCTGGGAATAAAAACCTGCTTTATTCCCGACTTTTCGCCAAGCTGGGCTCCGGGAGGCTCTCGGAGCAGAGCCAAGAGGCTTCTCTGGGGTGCTGGGCCAAGGCAGGGGAAAAAAAGGGGGTTTAGCCCCAGTTTTCCGGCTTTTCTTCCCCCAAAAGCGCCTTTGGAAATGTTTAAACCTCCTCCCGCCGCTATTTATAGAGGATATTTATAGACTAAAGGAATCGATTGTACTTTGGGGGGAGGAAACTGCGGTTTTGTCCAAGTTTCAGATTTAAACTCTGCCAAGCTCCTGCAATTCTAACGAGGGCTTTGGCACCCGCTGGAGCAGAACCTCATCCTCCCTCTCCGCTCCCCCGGCTCCAGAGACCCCGGATCCGGCAGGGCCTGGATGGGATCCCACCCTCCCAGGAAGGAGCTGGATCCAAGCGGAGCCGCCCCTCGGATTCGGAGCCGTCCCGGGGTGGTTTTGGCAGAGCAGCGAAGGCGAAGCCCCCTCGGTGACGGGAGCGGGCGAGGCCTGGCCTGGCACCAGCACG
Source organism: Lanius collurio (assembly GCA_020086605.1). Classification (NCBI taxonomy): domain Eukaryota; kingdom Metazoa; phylum Chordata; class Aves; order Passeriformes; family Laniidae; genus Lanius; species Lanius collurio. The sequence goes on along the minus strand of JACBWW010000841.1, from coordinate 6,065 downwards.
GTTTGGTTTCTGCTCCGCATCCAAGTCCCAGCTTTTCCCCCCTCCCAGCTCCCTCCCAGATGCCAGCGGGATTCAGGCGTTTCACAGGCAGGAAAAGGATGGGAAAAGCGCAGGAATTGGAGTTTTGGGCCCCAACTGAAGGAGAAACTCAGCTCAGCCATGACCTTCACGCTCTGCAGGAGGAGAGGTGTGAGCGGGAAGGGGGAGGAAAAGGACGTTAATTCGAGGTAACAGCGCCCCAAAGGCTCGGACGGCGCCCTGGGAACGTGCACAGCCGGTTCCGGCACCGGGATCATCCCCACAGGCACCAAAACCCCGGGAAAACTCATCCCTCTCCCGCTGGATTCCCCGGCGTGGCCTCCGGGGATGCTCCGCTCCCGTTAATCATCCCTCGGCTCTGCAGGCTGGGATCGTCTCCGGGATCCCCTCCCACCACCCCGGGATCGGCGCCACCGATCGCGGTCCCCGACCTGTCACGGAGCCTTAAAATCACCCGGGGACGGCTCCGGGGACGCGGCGGCGCCGGGAAGGGCGCGGATAATTCATGGGAGCGGATCCCGGGGGGAATCTCTGTGGGGCGGGATGGGGAGCGCTCAGCGGGGCCGCTGGGAAAGGGGGGAAAGGCTGGGTGCTGATTAATTAATTAACGGGGATAAGAAAGAAGGGTTTGGTGTTGCTCTGGTTCGCAGAGGTGGCTTTGGGCCCCCAGATTTGTTTGCCATAGGAAAAATTCCCATGTTTTTGTAGGATTAGGGGCATTAGGCGCCATGAAAGCCCCCAAAAATGCCCCAAAAAAGAGAGGAGAGACTCAGCACAGGGCAGGGCAGGACCAGCCCTCACCGAGTGGGTATTCCCAAAAAATACAACATTCCACCCCAAATCTTCCCTTTCCCCAAAACCCTTTAAATCCAGGAAAAGCCGATGGCCGTGAAAATCCCGCTTGGAAGGGGAGGAAAACGGCCTCGGATGGGGCTTTGCCTCTCCTGGAGAGCTTCCCAGCTCACTGGAATTTATTTTTCCCATTTTCCCAGCAAATACAACCAGGAATGTTGTACAGGAGGTGTCCTTGGTGTCTCGGGTCGGGATGGGGCCCACATTCCAGGAGCATCCCAAGGGATAACTGGCTCCTCCTGACCCTTCCCATCCCATTATTTGGTTTATTCCCCAGTTATGGAGGATCGTTTCTCTGGGGTTTTTTTTCCTTCCCAGACACAAAATCCGAGGTTGAGGAGGAGGGGGAGACTCCCGAGGTCATCCCGGAGCTTTTCCAAGGGCTGAACACGGAACCGACGCTCCGGAGCTTCCTTGGGATGAACACGAGCTGGGGGTGGAGAACTCCTCGTTTCTGGCACCTGGAGCGTCCCAAACGAGGTCATTCCAAGGTTCATTCCCACCGGGATCCACCGGGATCCACCCACGGTCAGGGATCCACTCCGGGCCTGCAGAGGGATCGCTGAGGTTAAAGCCCAGATATCCTTCCTCCCTCGGAACACCCAATCCCAGAGTTCTGTGGCTCATTCCATGGGCTCAAATCCCACTTCCAGAGCTCCAGATGCCGATTTTTCCATCCACATGGACAGAGGGCCAAGGCCTGGTGCCCATCCCTTGGGGCCAACCCCTCCCGTCCCTTGAATTCCTTATTCCTTCACAGAATTCCTTATTCCCTCCCCAAATTCCTTATTCCTTCCCCAAATTTCTTATTCCTTCCCAAAATTCCTTATTCCCTCCCCAAATTCCTTATTCCTTCCCAAAATTCCTTATTCCCTCCCCAAATTCCTTTTTCTTCACAGAATTCCTTATTCCCTCCGCAAATTCCTTATTCCCTCCCCAAATTCCTTTTTCCCTCCCCAAATTCCTTATTCCCTCCCCAAATTCCTTATTCCCTTCCCAAAATTCCTTTTTCCTTCCCCAAATTCCTTTTTCCCTCCCCAAATTCCTTTTTCTTCCCCCAAATTCCTTATTCCCTCCCCAAATTCCTTATTCCCTCCCCAAATTTCTTATTCCTTCCCAAAATTCCTTATTCCCTCCCCAAATTCCTTATTCCCTCCACAAATTCCTTATTCCTTCCCCAAATTCCTTTTTCCTCCCCCAAATTCCTTATTCCCCCCCCAAACTCTTTATTCCCTCCCCAAATTCCTTTTTCCCTCCCCAAAATTCTTTTTTCCTTCCCCAAATTCCTTTCTTCTTCCCCAAATTCCTTATTCCCTCCCCAAATTCCTTTTCTTTCACAGAATTCCTTATTGTCTCCACAAAATTCCTTATTCTCTCCCCAAATTCCTTATTCCTTTGCAGAATTCCTTATTCCCTCCCCAAATTCCTTTTTCCCTCCCCAAATTCCTTATTCCCTCCCCAAATTCCTTATTCCCTTCCCAAAATTCCTTTTTCCTTCCCCAAATTCCTTTTTCCCTCCCCAAATTCCTTTTTCTTCCCCCAAATTCCTTATTCCCTCCCCAAATTCCTTATTCCCTCCCCAAATTTCTTATTCCTTCCCAAAATTCCTTATTCCCTCCCCAAATTCCTTATTCCCTCCACAAATTCCTTATTCCTTCCCCAAATTCCTTTTTCCTCCCCCAAATTCCTTATTCCCCCCCCAAACTCTTTATTCCCTCCCCAAATTCCTTTTTCCCTCCCCAAAATTCTTTTTTCCTTCCCCAAATTCCTTTCTTCTTCCCCAAATTCCTTATTCCCTCCCCAAATTCCTTTTCTTTCACAGAATTCCTTATTGTCTCCACAAAATTCCTTATTCTCTCCCCAAATTCCTTATTCCTTTGCAGAATTCCTTATTCCCTCCCCAAATTCCTTTTTCCCTCCCCAAATTCCTTATTCCCTCCCCAAATTCCTCATTCCCTCCCCAAATTCCTTATTTCCTTCCCCAAAATTCCCTTTTCCCTCCCCAAAATCCCTTCTTTCCCCAGCAAAGCCCCAGGAGAACCCCACAGAGGGGGTCCAGCCCTACAGAAATTCCCATTTTTCCCAACCTCGGTGTTTTTGGAGGCCTTTCCCAAGCTTGGCTGCTCCAGCAGGGAGCCATGGCCGGCTCCGTCCCCGGCGATTCCCGGTGCCTGGCACGTGTGGAATTGCAGATAAGGCCATCTCCCCGTTCCCAAGGCTCCCTGGCTGCGCTTTTCCCGCTGATAACGGGAATGTGTTTACGTTGGAGGAGTTTAATTTAATGGAACGATGCCTGATCCCTGAATTTATTCCCTGCCATCGCCTGGAAACGCCTGGAATGAGCAATTCCGCTAAAATTAGAGGGAAAGAGGGGGAGAAATAAAAAAAAAAGGTGGAAAATAAGAGAGGATCCTGGATTTATGGCTGGAGCGAGGGATGCGTCGGGTCAGGGAGAAAACGGGAATGTCTGGATAAAAATTGGCTCCACCTGGATCAAAATCTCCCTGTGCTGGTCCAGCAGCCGGGAGGGAACACGACATTCCCGGGAAATCAAAGAGGATGGAGCAGGGAGAAGCGCAGAGGGCAGGAACTGGGATAAACGGGATGGGAACGGGGCTGGAGGTGGTTCCAACCTCCTTTCCCGGCACATCCCGGCCCAGGGGGTTGGTGTAAAAATGGGAAATGAGGGAAAAATATGGAAAAATTCAATTCTGGGATGTGGATTTGTGGGGAAAATGCTCTGGGCACAAGAGGGAGAAGTTTTCCCAAAGTAACAAAATCCCACGATCCCAGAGAATCCACAATTCCCCCTGAGCAGGCGGAATTTGGGGAGGCAAAAATTCTGCCCTGGAAGTGGGAAGCTCAAGGATCCCCATCCCATTCCCCGCAGGAGCTGGAAAATCGGAGCCAAGGCCAAGCTGGGACACTCTGGAATGGGAGGGCAGGGAAGGACAACCCCAAAAGTGATGATTATCCTTCAAAAGACAGGGATTCATCCCAAAATATCCCAAAATACCCTAAACTACCCCAAAAGCCAGGCTGGAATGGGAGGGCAGGGAAGGACAACCCCAAAAGTGATGATTATCCTTTAAAAGATGGGGATCCATCCCAAAATATCCCAAAATACCCCAAACTACCCCAAAACCCAGGCCGGAATGGCAGGGCAGGGAAGGACAACCCCAAAAGTGATGATTATCCTTTAAAAGATGGGGATTCATCCCAAAATATCCCAAAATACCCCAAACTACCCCAAAACCCAGGCTGGAATGGGAGGGCAGGGAAGGACAATGTCAAAAATTGTCATTGCCCTTTGAAAACCAGGGATTTATCCCAAAATATCTCCCCATAGCCAAGACCTGGAGTTGAGGTGGATAAATCCCAGCTTTCCCAGTTCCTCCTGCTGCTCCATGCACCAATTCCACCGTATTTATAGGGAAAAAAGAGCCGGATTTCCCTCCAGCCCCACCGGAGCCGTAACTCCTCCATTTCCCAGCCCCCAAATCCCTCCCAACGATCCCATTAATTGCTCTTCCCTCCCCTTTCACGGGAGCTTTTCCACTCCGAGCTCATCCCGTTACAGCTCCGAGCCCATCCCGTTACGGCTCCGAGCCCATCCCGTTAGGGCTCCGAGCCCATCCCGTTACGGCTCCGAGCTCATCCCATTACAGCTCCGAGCCCATCCCATTACGGCTCCGAGTCCATCCCGTTACGGTTCCGAGCCCATCCCGTTANCCGTTACGGCTCCGAGCCCATCCCGTTACGGCTCCGAGCTCATCCCGTTACGGCTCCCAGCCCATCCCGTTACGGCTCCGAGCCCATCCTGGTACGGCTCCGAGCCCATCCCGTTACGGCTCCGAGCCCATCCCGTTACGGCTCCGAGCCCATCCCGTTACGGCTCCGAGCTCATCCCGTTACGGCTCCGAGCCCATCCCGTTACAGCTCCGAGCTCATCCCATTACGGCTCCGAGCCCATCCCGTTACGGCTCCGAGCTCACCCCGTTACGGCTCCGAGCCCATCCCGTTACGGCTCTGAGCTCATCCCGTTACAGCTCCGAGCCCATCCCGTTACGGCTCCGAGCCCATCCCGGTACGGCTCCGAGCCCATCCCGTTACGGCTCCGAGCTCATCCCGTTACGGCTCCGAGCCCATCCCGTTACGGCTCCGAGCCCATCCCGTTACGGCTCCGAGCCCATCCCGTTACGGCTCCGAGCTCATCCCGTTACGGCTCCGAGCCCATCCCGTTACGGCTCCGATCTTATCCCGTTACGGCTCCGAGCCCATCCCGTTACGGCTCCGAGCCCATCCCGTTACGGCTCCGAGCCCATCCCGTTACGGCTCCGAGCTCATCCCGTTACGGCTCCGAGCCCATCCCGTTACGGCTCCGAGCTCATCCCGTTACAGCTCCGAGCTCATCCCGTTACGGCTCCGAGCCCATCCCGTTACGGCTCCGATCTTATCCCGTTACGGCTCCGAGCCCATCCCGTTACGGCTCCGAGCTCATCCCGTTACGGCTCCGAGCCCATCCCGTTACGGCTCCGATCTTATCCCGTTACGGCTCCGAGCCCATCCCGTTACGGCTCCGATCTTATCCCGTTACGGCTCCGAGTCCATCCCGTTACGGCTCCGAGCCCATCCCGGTACGGCTCCGAGCTCATCCCGTTACGGCTCCGAGCTCACCCCGTTACGGCTCCGAGCCCATCCCGTTACAGCTCCGAGCCCATCCCGTTACAGCTCCGAGCCCATCCCGGTATGGCTCCGAGCCCATCCCGTTACGGCTCCGAGCCCATCCCGTTACGGCTCCGAGCCCATCCCGTTACGGCTCCGAGCCCACCCCGTTACGGCTCCGAGCCCATCCCGTTACGGCTCCGAGCTCATCCCGTTACGGCTCCGAGCCCATCCCGTTACGGCTCCGAGCCCATCCCGTTACGGCTCCGAGCCCATCCCCTTACGGCTCCGAGCCCATCCCGTTACGGCTCCGAGCCCATCCCGTTACGGCTCCGAGCCCATCCCGTTACGGCTCCGAGTCCATCCCGTTACGGCTCCGAGCTCATCCCGTTACGTCGCTTCCCATTTTCCTGCCTGTCCATTAAAAGCAGGAATTGAAGCCGTTCGGTCCCGGCTCCAAATGGCACAAATCCCTCCCCATCCGTTCCCTGGAAGGTTCCCAAACCTGC
>JACBWW010000840.1:0-20685 GCA_020086605.1 Lanius collurio | reverse complement strand
TCCAAGAATTCACATGTCTCCAGTAACAAAAATTACTCAATTCTCCAAGAGCAAGATTAATTCCATGCATTACAGAAATTTTGCAAGCTCTGCCTTTGTGGGACCAACAGAACCTGCTATGCACTTACACTCACAAAAAGGTCCCTTTTGTTACTGGTTTTGTTCACACAGTGAAATTCTTTTCCATAGCTAAGAACTGAAAAAAACCCTGAATCAAATCTAAACTGCAAATATTTAATCAAAAGTCTGCAACATGAAGAGTAGGCAACATAAAAGAAAGTACAGCTCTATAATTAATTAAAATACGACATTTGAAGGAACTGTACGTAGTCTAGAACACTTGAAGCTACTCTGTTACACAATATTTGGAAGAAGGAAAAATAGAAAGGCTGGAACAGGAGGTCCATCTTAGCTGCTACTGCCTCTCAGTGAATACTGAGTTGAAGTTTCAGGAAGTCTTACTGTCAGTTTCTTATTGAATAACATTTCTTCCCAAGGCAGCATTAGTATCTCCTACGTATTTAAATACCAATCAGCTCTTCTGAAGGTCCTAACAGCTACTCTGGAATCTTAACTATTATATCACTGCATTTTATTAAACTACATATGCACTAGGAGGCACATGCAGATTCTCTTTAAGTGTTGGATACAAACACCTCCAGAAAAAAAAAAAAAAAGAAAGAAAAAAAGAGGAAGAAAAACAACAACCCATAGTTCTTGGTTCAGATCTGCATCTATTTTTCAGCAAAGGCTTACCTTAAATCCCAGCCATCCAGGCCTGACCCTCTAGGTACAGTTGCATCACCTTGTCCAGGTGGCTCACAATCCAAAGACAGTCCTCCTCCTACAAGAAACAGACCCAACAAAATATGGGTAAGAACCACAATGCATCCCAGGCTATAACAATCATTTCAGAACGAGCAGGCAGATGCACAAAGAGGATGAACTGATTGACTGCAAGGCCTGAAGCAGCTTAGAGCACATTGCTACCTTGCCCATTCATATAGACAGGATCATCACCACAAGCAACAGCACTCTTCAAAGCCCAGCTATGGATGCACTGGAGCCACATTCACAGAGAAAAAGAGGTCTTGCAGGTTTCCTAGGAACCCTGAGGAACTTGACCCTCCACAGTTACTAGAGTCTGACCCTTCAAAAAGAGACATTCTTGAGCTACTAGTTTCTCTAGAAACTCTGAGCTTTCCCTTAGTCATCCCACAGGAAGCCTGTATTATATTCAGTCTTTCAATAAGGTCAAGCAGCACTGGAGATAATAAAACTAGCAGCATCTACCAAAATACTATTAACCTCAAAATCTTTAATTTTAAACATCAATGGATGCAACCAGAAAAACCTGCTGTCTAGAACAGCAATCAGTAGACAGATCCAAGACTTCTAGTGTGAAGCACTTGACCTATCAAGCCATTCTGCAAACAACACGGCCACATGACCTGATTTCTGATCCCCACACCTTGAAACACAACTGGTTTTACTTTTTTCTTTGGCAAATACAAAACACCTCTGGCTGTGCCTGTAACATTATTTGCAGGGTGATTCAGCCCTTGTGGAAACTCATGTTGATTAAGTATCCAAGTCAGATTGTTTCAAACTAGCTGAATTATCCAGCACCACATTGTCCTTAAAGCTGCCAATCCCCTGAACTCGTAAAAATTTCAAATAACCAAGTGCTCTGGGCTTCTTACTCTATTCAGTACCATATGCAGTTGTTTCTTTCCACAGAGCAGTGAAGAGTTCTCCAGTGCAGACCTGAAGCAGTCTGTGCTATTGCACAGATTACTGTCTCCCTTCTCTTACAGCTGGTAAGTGAAATAACATTTTTACTCTTGCTCGGCTCAGCTCACCTGCATATGTTTAGGTGCCAAATATACTGCTTTCACTTTCTCAACTGCTTTATTCAACTTATTTTTAAAAATCTATTAGTGGGTACAAAATGAAGTCATATCAAATGTGACTAGAGCAATAACTTTAAAGAGCAGTCAGGTCACTGCTTTGCTTCCTGCAGCTGCTGAACATGTCAGGCTCTAATAACAGCATCTAGAGAAGAGGTCAAAACAAAAATAATTCATTGAAAATACAGATAAGACAAAACTTTCACCTGAGATGGGAAAACCTCTGATTTTAGAAGACAAGCACACCCCCAAACACAGAATACCTTAGAATGCATGGGGACAGGTAAGGCAGCAAATCAATCTTGTCCCTAATGTTATATAGCTGTTCACAACAACGGATCTAAGACAATTTTTAAGATCTATCCACATTTATCTCTCTATTTCAGGGAGGAAACTGGCCTGAAGTTCCAAGAATATGATAAACCACGTGCTATTGTTTTCACATTTCCGACTTCCATCCCCCTCAAATGAGCACTCCTGCACTTCAGAAGGGTAAATGAGTGGGCATTTCAGTCTGGCAGGAAAGGTGAAGAGAAATGATGGTCAACAATGGAGAGCTGGAAGAAAGATAAACTAGTTTTTCCACCATCACATAATTCTTGGTCCCAAATTGTTATTGCTACTTAACTGTAGGGCTGCCTGATTACTTCTGCTGTTCCTACTTTCTTTCTCTTTATGTATCAGTATTAAAAAAAACCCAAAAAACAACCAAACAACAACAACAACAAAACCCCAGAAAATAAAGGATTTGAAATCCAGCTATTGTTTTGGTCAACTACTTCACAGATTTCCTGGAAGCTACTGTGAGGTGGGAAGAGGGGACATTTATAATGCACAGAACACATTAAACCTGGTGCACACTGCCACTGTCCCACTAGTACATTTTCTTACTTTCTCCTTTTTTTGACAATTGCTCCATTTGTGTATTGGAACAAGAGACAGAAGACTGGGGTGCTGCACTTTTGAAGGCCTGCAGATTTGAAGCCTGTCAAAGCCTACCCTTTTAAAGGAACATTGAATAACTGGTGTGAGTTGAAATATCTTGAGAGATTGGTTTGGAGTTGTTTATATATATTTGCCTGTGTCACTATATTCCACAGTTCTTTGATAGTATCAGGAGTCTTATGAGAAGTTTTGGCAAGAACACATGACAAGACAAACATAAGACCTAACAAATACAGAGCACCTACTAGGAAACATTTGAGATTGAAATCAAAATGTGAGGGCTGGCAATTGAATACTAATCTTTTCAAAACTGTCCTTGGCTGCAACTTTTTGCGCTCTCACTGCAGTTCATCTCAGAAATGCCTGGCAAACCACTTGAGCTGTACATTTGATAACCCCTGCATTCTGAGAGTTTAGAACAAAAGCAGGGAAAGCCACTCCAAATAGTAATTTTTTCCTTTTTAATGGACTCTGCTTTATTACACAACAGACAGATTCCAGAATTAGTCAGTACATGTGAAGGAAAGACAGACCTGAAAATATCATTTGGATACTTGATATTATGAACTAGAAAGAGGGGCTAGTGGGCAATCATCTCTGTTTAGCCACAAAGATCCATCATTTTTGATTCAGGAGAATAATCAAACTTACACTTCTTCTAGACAAATATTCTTCTAGGTGCACATAGCATCAACATTTGGGATGATTTAACACTTCACAGCTGAACCAAGAAAGACTGTTGCTATGTGCACTTCTGCTCTGCAAAAATCTGCAGTGATCCATCAGGCTGTTCGCTAGGCTGGCTACAGGACACCTACACCACCTTCTTTTCTTCAAGATAAGCCTCCAAGTTCCTGATCTCTTACATACAGAACAGATTTTGAAGAGTTTCACTGAAACTGAAGGTTTCAACTTAAGGTTGTGTCCCTCCAATCAGAAAAGGATAGGAAAAGAAAAGAAGTTTTAGGGTATTTTATTTGTTGCCAAATGACTTGCATCACATCAGTTTCGCAAAGCCATCACCTTCTCAGGCTCTTGCCCAACCAAATGTACCCTAACACCACAGAGATGTTTGGAAAAGGCCTCATTCTGCAAAGCCTTGGTACATTTTCATTTCTTACAGAAAAAAAAATGTAGCCTGGAAGAACCTGGGTAAGAGGCAGAAGAGTGCATTATCTTTCCTGTGATGCCAGGAATCCTCACACAGAGTTCAATTAAATCAGAGTCTCTCAGCTCCTTCACACTATCTCAGCTGAGGTGTCATCCTTCTTAATGCTCCAGAGGCATGTTACACAACATACTGGGCAGCAGCCAAGTGCAAGGGAAATTTTCAGATTGCTGTTTTTCCTTCTACTATGTCCCCTCCCACTTCCACTTCACCAAAAAGAAAGGCCACAAAGATGTTCATCAGTCCAGGTCTCTTGAACACTCAGAATATCACTTGAGAACACCAAAACTCCATTCTATGCCTGCAGTTACCCTCTACATTGGTGCAAGCCTGTAAACTCTTCACATGCCATGTTCTTCCATTTTTCTGAGGCATTTCAGAAAACTCTACAGGTTAAAGTAGTGTTATCCTGAGTAACAGGATACAGGCACTTTTGTCTGTAGTCAGTTCTCACAGGAAACATTCAAGAGCTCAGATTCACCCTATTGGGGTATTTCCCCATCTTACTTAAATTGTCATTTGCAATGTAATCTGCCCCAGTCAGCAGGACTCTCCTTCAGTGCATTTCCCTCCCCATTCACCTCCTGTAACACTGCTGTAGCGTGACCATCTGCTCTAGTGCCCCTGCCCAATGATGTCTGCAGAAACAAACTGCTTTTGCACATCCCAGATGTTTAAAGAAATTACTTATCTGGAGAACTGAAGAAGACCCTCTGAGGAAAGAATCTCTACAAGCATCATGATAGAATCATACTTGACTGTGCTTCCCTCAACACCCAAAAGCGAAGCCGCCCACCTGGAAGTTACCAGCTCAGTACTCAGGAAGCTGACACCTCCTCTAAAAATAATAGATACATGTGCAATTCTCCCACCATGCCCTTAATAGGTACAGTGCACAAGCCAAGGATGACTCCTGTAAATACACTGGCATACAGAAATATATCTGAACCAAAAAGTCATGGTATTGCAATGAAAGATGAATGTTTGAGGTGCATGCTGGAGCAACTGACTGTGCACATTCATGCTTACCACATCAAAGTGCTCTTACTGATACTTGTCTAATATTCGTTAGGCACGGAGAATTAAGAGTAGGAAACTCAAAAAAGTCCTTTAGCCAAGAAAGTCACAAGACACTTTCATGTTAAGTTTTTTCCATAGTAACAGGCTACAGTTTCTCTTAGAATCTGGTTTCAAAGTTGATGAAATAGGATTCTGCAAGAAACTCTATACCACAGCACAGAAGCTCCCATCATACACTGACCTCTAGTGTAATAAAGACTCAAAACATCAGAAGCCTCTTCCAAGACTTAGAAAAATTATCCTTTTTTCCCCCCCCAGCACTCTGAAGAATGTTTTCCTGCGCTAAAATAGACTGAAGTCAGGAGGGCCTCCCAAGATTACTCTCAATTGTTTAACAAAACTGGAGCATGGGTTAAAGAAGCCACAGAACTTAAATTGTTCTACCGATGTGAAGTTACGGCTTTGTTTACATAAAGTAATTTACATCAAAGCTGCATTTAACTTCTTTGAAACCAGCTGAATTTAACACCTACGCATTCTGAGTGTACAGATTTGTTTCCTAACTACAGTTTTACAAAGCTTAATTAAAAACATTTAAAGTAGAAACACTCAGCTTGGGCAAATCCTGTGTCAGACAGATCACAATTAGATCACCCCAGATTCTCCATAAGATTTTCAAAGTGCCTGTGGACAGGGCAGCTGACTCAGATATGCTTCCTGTAGCCAGCACTGAAGCACAACGTTTGCTGGAAATGCAACACAGAAATCACTCCCTGAAGACACAGGGCTCTCAGAGGTACATGGGGGTGGCCTCTGAGCCCAGACAGACCGGGGTGAGAGAGTGGTTTGAATGAGCAGCTTTTGAAGAGGGTAAAAACACAGCCAACCAACACTAAACAAAAAAGCACCAAAAAAAAGTTAGTTTCAAAAACTGTTCCAAACAAAAATGGTTTCCCCACAACTTTTAAGATTAAATATTCTGCATTTTGTTATGAGCTAACTAGAGTTTTATTACAAGAATAACTTAATTAGAGCACAGCAAACTCTAAGAGAACAGAACAATTGAAATGGATGCCCAAATTATTTAGGCATGTGTGCCACTTCTGCCCACTCCCTACGAACCTGTCTCTGGACAACAAACGCCAGAGATGCTCCCTTTATTTCAGACTATTTCTCATACCTCCTTTCAAAGCAAGGAATCAGTCAGAAGCTGATTCCAAGTGAAGTAATATTTTCAGTGTGAGCAAGCTTTCCCAAGTCTGTCATATGTGGGTATGCTGGAACAAGAGCTTTTACATGCACTCTAGAGTAGGAGCTCATATAAACTACCTTTTGAACAAGATTTTAAAAGCCTCAGAAATAATAAATTCAAAAGGAGTTAAGCACAGCATGAAAACAGCCAACATAATGTATGAAGGACATCTACAGAAGTCCTCTCAGAGGCAGATATTTGAAACTATGTTCAGACCAACCAAAGAAGGTCCTTTACATTTGCAGTCCCAGATCCAAGTCTGTGAAGATAAACTAGAAAGTGAGGAGCACATTTTTAATACTGGTTTCTAGCTGTGAGTACCAGAACTCAATAAACCCTTATCTGTAATGACAATATGTGAAAGACAGTTTTAAATTACTTCATAAACCCACTACTTAATGATATGTTCAAACCTACAGAGTTTCAGATCACTTCTGAATACATGCAAGTCACTAGGAAGACAACTATTAATATCTGCCCCTTGCCTTCTGCACAGCAGTGAGCTTTTATCCAGACCAACACTTGAGCTCCATCTCAACATAAGTTGTGACCTTTGTCCTGACTCTGATTTTTGAATATACTGTATCCTGCAATCTAAAACTGGCAGCCTTTCTGTCAGACTGAGGTGATAGCACCAAGTGTACAAGTTGTAATGAAGTACAGCACCCTTCATGCAATTTGGTAATCACTCTAGAAGAACAAGGACTTCTAGCTTCTGGCCCTGAATGGTTCAGGTCAAATCTCACCCATAAGAATTGCTTTTGTTTCCTTTTCTCTATCACACTTATTTTACAGCCAAGAACTCTTACTGCAGCTATAGCATGGAGACAAACAGCAGCACTCAGGATTTACAAGGATATCAGTCCCCAAGTAAGATAATTTCAGGCAGAGTTATGAATAAGATTCATGTTTTAATATGAGAAATCCTGCTTTAAGACACTCAGCCACACTTTGTTTCCAATACAAGGAAGCCAACTCAGACACCTACTTACCTCACATGCAGCCCAAACACAAATCAAACAAGAAACTACACTGAGAAATCCTCTTAGTTTATTAGAAATCCCTTTAGAGTTTGGCCTTATACTAAACTCTAATTGCTATCCAGAGAACAGTTTGCCACCAAGTAGGAAAGCACAATACCACTCTCCTGGCTCCAAGGGAGGAACAGACCTCTGAGTAAATGACTGGAGAAGTGTGTGAGCGAGCTCCAGCAGCTTGCACAACAGATCCTTCCCATTGTATTTGACAGAATGTGTCCTTCCAACTATTTTTTCTCTAAATTCTTGTATTTAATTAAATGCATGTGGTGGGGGGAATGACTTTGAGAACAGTGATGTGCACCAGTACACAGATGTTCCACATTTGTCATGTCACATGAACCTTGTGGCTAACACCCAACCTTTAAAAGTCTAAAAAGCCTCCTACATAAAAATCCACATGATATATTTGTTCCTAGAAGAACATCAGACAATATATTAGATTCCTGGAGACAGGCTTGTCCAATACTATCCTTCTTAAAAAAAAAAAAAAAAAAAAAAAAAAAAAAAAAAAAAAAACAAAACAAACCCAAAAAACCCACCTGCAACAATCTTTCTTTGATTTCAAGAAATAAAAGTAAAAAAACCAACCAACCAAAGAAACCAGTAAGACACAGAAATTAAGACAAAATTTGTCAGAGCTAGGAGAAAGTCCTTCAAATTGAATTAACTGTAGGGTATTGTTTAAGGAAAATACACATATATTACTTACAATCACATCCTGAATATTTTTTGGCTTTTTCTTAAGAAGCATTTAGAAGACAGCTTCATAACCAGCACATAGCTCCAAAATCTTCACTCAAAAAACTTTCCCAGTTTCTTTCTTCCCAAATGAATTCAAACAGAAAAATAGAGGATAGAAATTTATGCCAGAATACATGACATAAGTCCTCATACCCTTCCTTTCAGCATTGCTTTCATAATGTACATAGCTCAAAATGCTGTGCATCCAACAATTTGTGTGTACAGGACTGGTGAAATGTTCCACTGTAGACTCTGCATGAGGCCATTGATGAAGTATCAGCTGCAGATTGTGACCAAGTGGTTTTTTTACAGAATTGGCAATATATTACCATGTAATTATTTGTTTCAGGCACTAATTCCTGATCTATCTTTATTAAAGGGCAGTAGTCCTTAAACAGAAATGTGCTGTAGTTGACAGATGACTATCTATACAAAAATCACATTTCTAAGGGAAAGTTAGCCCAAGTTAATTATGAATTCCTCATGGAATGCACCCAGCTTACACCTGAAGATCTACAGCTATCACCAGCAGTTCAGTATGTCTGGATTTTGGCATACACTAGAAAGTATCTATTAATAGAAAGCACACACTAGAAAGCAACTATTAATTCATACATCAGTAATTGCAAACAAACAATGAATTCGAGTAAATGTAAAGCCACTTCCTGCCAGTTGCTGCATTTGACAGACCTGTGGTCAGCCCCCTCTATAACACAAGAGAGGTTTCAGTTTCTTGCTGACAGACACTTGTGTGACCTTGCTGAAGTCACCAGGGTTGGTCTGTGGCTCCATGGCAATCTCAGCCAGCTGCTGGCTGCCAGATTCCCACTTGTCTCCCTTTCCCACTCCATAACATTTTTGACCCTGCACTGACTCATTTCAGACCAGCAACCATAAAAATAATTCAATTGCTCTCATACATATTAAACACAGATGACTCAGTGCGGGGTCAGGAGAGCAGAGTGGGGCAAAGGGGGATGCTGGTACATGTGGGTAAGAACATGGTAGCCAGCCCCCATAACCCAGCTCCCAGTCCATCATTTAAGATAAAAGGAACTCTTCAATTTCACAGGGGTCTGGTGAGCATAAATAATAAAAGGTTAAAAAAGCACAGAGATTCATATTAACTCACTGGAGCAATTTTTTAGATTTATCTAAAGAAGGGAATTTTTTTTCTACAGAACACCCATTTTGGTGTAACTCTTTGGCTTCCATCACTCAAACTTCTAAGTTCTATAGGGACTTTAAGTCAGAGACTTAGTAAAGTAAATTAAAGCTTACAGAAGGATCTGTGCTGATACAGAGACTTCAGGACAGGTCTGTTTTGCAGGAAGCTCCAGTACAAGGGAGGTAAAAGGGAACAGGCACAGAAGGGCCTTCCCATGCAAGATCATTTGCTGCTGGTTTTTTTCTGTGATTCCTTCTGTATCTGGGTGTGGGGCATTACATAGCTTTATCTGGACAAGTACAAATTCCTGTATCAGAAGTATGCATAGTGCTTTATCACAATTAGACAAATTCTTAACACACACAAAAAAAAAAAAAAAAAAAAAAGTAAAAGGCAGTCTTGAGGATGTTCCCATGTTCCCTAGATAAGGTGTCCCCAAAAGATGAAACTCATTTCTCCTCTCTCAAAAAATGGAGGAGATAAGGTACCCCAAAAGGAAGCTTAAGGTACCCCAAAAGGAAGCTTCAGAGCTACAGCTTCCTCTGATCTCCAGAGTGCTGGCTGTATCTCTACTGCTCTTTGGGGCTGGCTGTCTCAAAGACCAGGCAGGACAAGCCATTAGGATGAAGTCCATCAACTCTGTGGCTGAACACCTCAGCCATCTCTCTCGTGCAATACTCATGTTCTGGGGAGCACTTTTTTTCTAGTGCAACTGTTGTATTCTTCCAAGTGCTTCTGTAGGCACAGCTGTCTTAGGTAGGAGAATTAGATGGGATATATGGGATCAGAACAGAGATATGTTAATAGTGCCAAAGCAGAACCAAAGAGGTCACAGCAATGCTCTCTTTATTACCACAATTAGAACACAGAAGAAAGTATTTAGCAACACATATTATATAGCAGAGTAAGTAGCAAAAACCTGACTGAACATTTAAAGGCTATTTTGAATAGATTACTAAAGTTACCTGTTGGAAACACAGCTATATTGGTAAAGAAATTCAGCACATATCTAACAATAAGTTTACTTCTTAAGGTGTACTTTGTACAACTTTATCATGTGTTGTCTCACACATACTTAAAAAAATTAAGCATTAACATGTACCCCTCTGCAAAACCTTAAGTAGCCTCTGGAGCCTTTAGTCTCCTTGTTTGTTTTATGAAATCACATCACAAATAATCCAGTCTTATTCATGAGCAAAGACCTGGAATTTTACTCACTTAGTAGACTACATAATTGTGGTAGAGATCCTCTTGGCCTGTGGGGTTTGCATAGTTCCCTGCTAACTGTCTCTGCCATTAAAATGTTTACGTTGCTTAATAGTTTACTTATGGACTTAGGTTCTTTTGGTTTAAGGTAACCATCTCAAATTATAAACTAAGCCTTAGATCAGAGCAATTTTGTGGTGAATTCATAGCCAACAGCAGTCTTGTTAGTCAGTAATACAGCTGTGAATACTGTATGTAGAATATAATAGTCTGAATTTACAGGAAGCAATGACATTACCATTCAATTTGCCAATTTTGCATAAACCTGTTCAGAAGATACCTATGCTGTTGGCAGGGTAGTGAATAAACAGTGGGGAGAAAAAGCAAGCATGATACACAGATCTGGTAAAGTTATGTCTGTTTATTACAACACAAGAAGCACTAATGGCAAGATTTTACATTTTCAGAGTGAAGTAGTCTGTGCTGACAAATTCAGTTTTGAAAACAGAAGCAAGTACCATAAGTCAGAACACCAGGAAGGCTGGAAGAGCCACAGTTTGATTGCTTTGCACATTGAGTTGTTAACAGCAAGAAGCTTCAGCAGAACAAGTGACAGAAGGACATCTTTGCCTCATGCAACTCCTGGGAAAGCAGGGCTGTGATTCTCGCAGCATGTTTACTGTGATCTCCACCTGGAGGCCTTATCAGTGCTGGCAAGCTCAGCCTGCACTCCTCTCCTCCACCACACAGCTGGGAAGGCATCCCTACAAGCACAGCCCTCCCTGCTCCACACGCTTGAGAAACTGCAGAGCAGAGACACCAGCACATCCTGCATTGCACAGGGCATGTCCTCTCACTTTTACCCAGCTCCATGGAAATTCCTAACCTATCTGTGGAGGGCAGATGTTCAGTTTTCCAGTTAGCCAGCAGCAGGCAAGTGCTTTCTCTGAAACATACACAATGAGTACATTTTCTTTTTTTTTAATTTGAATTTTAGATAACCATGTTTCACTTTAAATGACAGAGTGAGGTGATTTTTTAAGGCTGGTAATAAGACAATGTAAAGCTAAACACAGTGTAGAAAGGCAATTCTCTCTCAGCCAGGTAAGCTGCTATGCTAATGCAAAAAGTAACTATTTGAATCACTGATGAAATTCATCTAAGTTCAAATGAATTTCCCTATTTATAGGTGAAAAAAGAGCAGGAAAAAAAAAAAAAACAAACCAATCCTCACAGCTCAATACAAACAAACAAACAGATTAGAACTTCAGAGTTTACAGCACATCTAGGAATCAACTTTTGTCTTCAGTATCTTCCCTGCTGTATGGGAGTATGTGCTGTAAAACACCCTCTTCATGTATCAGCCAGCTGGCAGCCCCAAGTGTGCTGGGTTTAAGGTATCTCAGTGACTTCTACCCTGCACTTGCTCAGCCAGGCTTTGGTTAGAAATTGGGGCTGTGCTATTTGCAGTGTGCACTTCTGCTGAGAGTCACCTCTGACACGAGCCAGTGTGCAAGTAACAGCAGTGGGAACCTCTTCTGACAGAGTGCCCCGGGACAGAAACACTGGCCAGAAACACAGACTATAGTTAGAGCTTCAGTCATGAGTTCAGAGGGCAAATCACGTTGCTTGAGCTCTCACAGGCACACTCACTCCTTAATCTGCAGCTTGAATTCCTTCCACATATCAATTAGCTATACCAGAATAAAAGCCAAGCACTAGCTGCAGGAACAAGCTCATGCCATAAACCCAATTTTAAAAAAGTGCTGCAATTGTCACATGTTCTAGACAGTACGAGTGGGTATCCCAGTGACAGGGAGTCCAAGTTTTACCCAGATCCCTGTATACACTTGACTGTACATTCAAATAACTTCAGCAAAGTTGACCAAGACACACCTGGCTAAGAGCAGATTCCTTTTATATCTGTAAACTAGCTGCCATTAATTCAAGTCACAGTCATCCATCCTGAAATCATATCCTAACACAGGCAAACACCAATGTCTAATGAGACTTGCAGTCGACTGCCTACTCAGCTCTTTATTTGAGCAAGAACAATTACAGCTTCCAAAATTTTCCCATAAACCCTCTAGAAATGGAGCACAACTGTAACTAAATAAATGCCAATTTTAGCCAAAATGAAATATGATCTTAGATTTAAAGGCTTCATTATTTAATAGCTCCTTAACAACTAAAATGTGACATCAGAGATGGCTCCGTTTCAATGTCTCTCTTAGCTCCTTTGGTAGGGGCATCAATTATGTAGGACACCTTTTGAAAGAGCTGCAAAACCAAATTATAATGTTCTTAGTCTTGTTGAGTAACAACACTCATGAAAGAAGTATTTTATTAGCATGTAAACCAATGTCTCCTGCCAACCTAACAGTACTATGGAGCAGATTTCCACACAGGTTTATTAGATTGTCTTCTAAGTTCTCAAAATGAATTTTTGAAACATTTCTTCAGACTCAGAGACATTTGCATGTTCATAACAATAGCAGTTTTTTCGTTTAGTACACACATTCAATTATGCAGATTACAGTTCTTAACAACCTCTTCAAAAAACTCCATACATTCAAGAATTCATTATTACAAGGAGAATTTTATTTGATTTTCTTAGATTACCTCACTTCTCTGACTCAGTTTTCTGCCATGTTATCTCTTTATTGTAATTTAAGCCTGTGGCATTCCCAGTACATAAGTTTCAGTGCTTGTTCATACCAAGCACCAAGGTTTAGAGAGCCATTCCTTCAAGCCAGTCTGTTCTCTTTCTACTAAACAAATCAGTTTTCACTTGGTTCCATCAATTTTGATACTTTACTGTCTCCCTTAAATATATGAGAAATACTGAAAATTAGATGCATCAATTAATCTCTAGAACATTTACAAACAGGATCTAGGGCACAATTTAAGTAAGGGACTACTCCGTTTCCATTTAAATTAAGTTACTCCAAAGGCATTAGCAGCATAAAGTATTCATTGCTTTACAGATGCTGAACTTCTAACATGCCAGGAAGTGGAGGGATCACAACTGTTTACTACAGGACCACAGAGGAACAGATTTACTGCATTCGAGGACAGAGACAGAGTTGACAGCAGTGTCACCTCTGAAATTCCAGTTCATCACAAAAACCACTTAGAGTTTTGAACTTGCCAGTGCTTGTCCAAACAGTGACAGGTGTCCATTTCTGCAGTTCAGGAATTGAGGGGGAAATCTTTCAAAAGACAGTTCTACACCTTATAGTTGTACAATTTTGAAAATCAAGTATTTCAAATTAGTCTGCAAGAGTTTTGTTGGGGTTTTTTTTACCCTCACTGGGCCTTTACCCACAGAGACAAAATCCTTCTATTGAGACAATACCATTCACATAACTCTTTCTCTCCTTCCAAATTCATACTTCCCCTCGCTGGCAATATGACTGAGTGTTGCACAAACCAAAAAATGCATGCCTCTTTTTTTTTTGGCCAGAAAAGACAGATAATGCAAATACAGCTAAGGGAGAAGATCTGGTGAAGGTCAGGCAAAGGTTGAAGGGCTAAATGAGAATTTAAGCTGTGCAGACTCATAATAAAAAAGTAGTCCCTTAAAATATACCTGCCTTCCATCAGCCCTTTCCCAGAAGATAATAAGAGGTCACATAATTAGGAATCCTGTTTTCCTTGTCTTTTTTTTCCACAGGCATCTCTCCTGGTCAGGTTATTATGCATCATCCTAAAATGTACAAGCATATCATCCAACTCCAACAGAAAACAAGTTATCTCAGCTGATGGGACTATTTGGATGATGGATGTGGCCAGTGTCTATCAATGAAGTCTTTGGAGCAAATTAAGGAGGAACACACACCAAAGAAACTTCCCAAACACCCAAGAATCAACTAATGATAGAAACAAGACCATAGAATCCAAAATAGAAACAGTTAAATTTCCTACCAAAGACAACAGTCACTGCTAACTACAGTCTCTAAAAAGGCCAGATTCAGAAATAGAAGGAACATTAAACATTTGGTTTCCTCCGACAAGGCAGAAAGACATGACTAATGATGCATAATTCTTAACCAGTGGCTGTACACTGGTCCATTCAGATCATCTCTTTACAATGGATTCAAGACATCCCTCATGTTTAGATTTCTCTCCTGAAGTTCAGCATCTTGTGACAGCATGAGTGAAAACAGCTCCCTTATTAATGGAATTAATTTCATTAAAAATAAATTCAATAAATATAAGAATTCCAGAAGTTAAAAAAAACATATATTTTTCAAACAAAATAACATAATGAGGGACGTTTTGGATTCATAAAGCCCATTGCACTTCTGTTCACCTATGTGAATTATCAAAAATGCTGTTAGTGACCACACTACAGAACAGAGGAGCTCTTACAGAACTATAATGGTCTTCTGATCTGCAACACCTCAGAGCATCTCAAGCTTCCTCGATAACAACTGAGATTGCTTCACTGAGCAATTATGGAATAAGACTGAAGACTTGCCTATACATAAGAGTGAGAGTTGTAGTTCCAAGGTCTTGGAAATGGATAGTACCACATAAGAAAGAAACGAAGCAAAGGCAGTAGACAAGATGAAGCAAGACTCTGAAGACACTCTGAAACATAACAGTGAACCTTGTGAATCAGGTGCACACAAATAAATCCTTGTTCTAAACAACAGCACTCAATACAGAAGCTATTAAGAAAATTAAAAAAAACAAACCAAAACAAAAACCAAATATAAAACACAATACTCAAGTTGCCATGAACAACCATATAAAATCAGATCTTGTGTTCAAAGAACAAAGTATATAATTTAAATATAATGAATTTAATCAATGGTGCAAATAACCCTGGAGAAAATATAAAGTAATATTTTGAGCATAATCTGAACAGTCCCAGCTAAGTTTCAGAAGCACATTTCAGGATAAGGCTCCTCCATGTCACATCTATTAAGTTAAACATGCTGATGCTGAAAGACATAAAAAATAGCACTTAAACAACAGAATGCTGCAAGCAGTGCTCAGTTAACAAACCCTGCAGCTCAGCTGAGTAGTGAGAGCACTTCTGTTAACAATTAACATGGCAAAATCTCTGAACAACATGGACTTTGCTATGGAGATATATTAACTTTGAATCTAAATCTCAGATCTGAGCTATGCAGTATTTTGGATAATAAGATCACCAGACAATAATGTTAAAAAAAAAAAAAAAAACAAAACAAACTAATGAGAATATTTTCAGGACACTCCTCAAAAGAGTGTCCTCTTCAAAACCTGTGAAGAGGTTCATTTACACAAGTGAAGTTCAAGGCAGTCCAGCAGTTGCACTCTGCTCATTGCCAGATGGTTGTGAAATTTATTTCATCTACCTGTAATGCAGAACACCCTCTCACATCTGGAGCTTAACACATGAGTCTCTCCTTCACACACTGGATATGCATCTACTGCCAGAATGAAGCGAGAAATCATATCATTTTGTATTGGTGGTTTGTTATTTGGGTTTGGTTTTTTTTTTTTTCTTTAACTCAAATACTTCAATTCAACAATTTATAATGAGAAAAAGTTTTTTTTTAAGATGTAAAAGAAGATAAGGCCTTATTTTGTTTTGGTCAAAAATGTGTCTATGAATTAGCTTGGAGAATATACTGATACTGCAGCACAGCCTCCTCTAAAACACTGGAGCAATTCAACACCTGCAGCAAGCAATGGAGCCAGCTCAGGTGTCCTTTCTAAACAAAGCCCAGGAATAATCTGGAGATCTTGGCCTGGGAGACCATGACTTCGGACACAAGACTCCTGTACTGTGAGGAGGGCGTGCAGGGCCAGTGGCCAGCAGTCAGTTCACCAAGCTGCACCTGGGATGCCACAAAGTCAGCAGGCAGAGGCTTTAGTTTGGACAAACTCAGCTGGCACTTCCTAGGAAGCCAGGGGCCTTGGAACTGACCATCCACCGAGCTGTTCTGTTCTGACCATCCACCAAGCTATTCTGTTCTGTTAAATCCAATTACTCCGTTTCAAGCCAGTGTTTATAAATGACCAGCTTGTACCCTATATTAAAGTGGTTCTGAGACAGTAAAAAATCCTGGAGTTTATGCAAGTTGTCATAACTATTTTGTGGCCAAATATGCACTGGTGACACTATTGAGCAGTTACAGAAAAGGCTAGGAATCAGATCATTGCTGGGAATGTTTCCAACCAGACACTTGTATCCTGCTAACTCAAATAAGAAACTTATCTTCCTTGAGCCAAAGTAAATTCCCAGTTGCAAAACTAGGTGGAAAAGCAGGCTTTCACTGGTGATCACAAGCCAAAGCCATCAAGTTCAATAGCATGTATTACTCTCCAGTAAACCTTGAAGTACCCAGCCCAAGTTTAACAAAGCTTCCCAAAACTTCCTAAGTTGTTTGCATTGACCCATGTACAGTTATTTCAAATCTCCTTACTCCTTAGCATTTCTTCCCCATTCTCTTCAATTTTCTCCACCAGTACAAAGAGACATGCTTTCACCATGACTATTCTAACTCCAGAATTCTGTAGCTCAGGCTATCTTTAAAATATGCTGGATGGTCTCACAGTATTTTTACAATCTGATGAACAGTAAAGCATCTGCAGTTTTAGATTAGTAAGAGTCATACATAGTTACAATCCAACAGAGCCAAGCAACTGCAATCATTTCAGGCCTTTCCCAGCTGCAACTTTCCCTGAGAAGTCTAAAGCTTCCTTTACACAAACAACATAGAAAAACATGGTGTGGTATATGTGCTACTAACACAAAGGAAAAAAAAATCATATTCCAGCATTTTAAGCTTCAAATAAACAGTACTTCAGTGTTCCATTTCAAAGCTTTTAATTTATCAAATCAGAACTGAGAGGTGCCATCAGAAAACTCATGTTCATCCAATGTATCCATCTTAGGCAAATTGAACTGTGCAGAGAACATATTTTTTGTCCAGTCTGACACCGTCCCCTCTGTGCCAGCTCCCACATGCATTGGAGGTCTGAGACCTTCCTTGGTTCACTAACAGCAGACACTGAGGTGCTGACCCAGTAACCAGAACTGAGATAAAGCAGCTTACAAAGCTGAGGGAGTGGACTGGAGCCACCCCAGAATAATCAGTACATGCATACAGCTGGGAGTAGGAAGGAAAGGGAGGAGCAAAGAGCTGTCAGAGTCATAAAATTTCATCCCCAAAAATGGCATTATTGCAAGGCCATAGACATAAAGGGGTTGTTCTGAAAACTGCGATACAGGTTTCAAAGCTCATTAAAACTCTCTAGAACAAACTTTTTAGGGTAGGGTTTCAGTGGGAGAAGAGAAAGTTTCTTTAGATTAAAAGAGTCTTCCCCTTCTGCAGAAGGGTTCTGAGGCTCCACAGAGCAGCTTCAATATCCTGTGCACAGAATACTTGATAATACTGTAATAATATTGTAAATAGTACTTACAGTAAAAGTCTGCAAACTAAACAGCTGTTGGAACATAAACCACAGTTGAGACGGCAGCTAATACTGAGGCTACTGCAAGGGAAAAGTCCCAAATTCAAAGGAAGCAGATATTCAAGCCATGACTTCCAGAAGCAAGGGAGGAAGCCAAGGGTGGGACACGAGGAGGATGCTGCTAAGGCTGGGTCCCAGAAGCCTTGGTGTATGCAGCATGAGACAGTGTTAACACTGTTTGTGAGAAGTATGCATTTATTTTGTGCACATCCTTCCAGCGCAGAAAGTTATGCCTGAGCAGAAAGGAAAGTTAATTTGGCCTAATTTAGCAAATTCTTAAAACTCTGCCAAAGCATTGTCCAGATGAGACAAGACATAGCTACTGGCAAGTTGCTGCTCTAAGAAATTACAGACTTTCTACAAGTTGTTTAACCTCTCTGTTATTTTTAGCTGGTAGAAAGAGCAATGGCTACATAGGTAGAGCATAAAGGCAAGAATTGTTCAGGCTTGAGGAAATCAGACTCTAGACACACCATGACAGATGTCCTGCCTTAAATAGCAGCAGTAACGTTCCAGTACTTGAGAACCTATCTAACACTCCAAAATAGTAGAAACTATAAAACATCGATGAAGATATGACAAATCTGTTTCAAACAAGTAGCCTGCACTGCAAAACAAAACAAAACACTTTTATCACTGCTATCTTATGTGATTTGCTACATCCCCACCCATTGTCCTTTCTTCTGTCATTAAAAAAAAAAATAAAAAGAATGTGCTGTGTAATTTGAGTTCTATGCTTGAGAGTGTGTTTGAAAGGAAAAAAAAAAACTAAGGATGCAGTTCTTAGTTAAGAAAGGGTTTTACTTCACATGCAGTTTGATCATACCTTGCATACCAAATCCAGAATAGGGATTAAAAAAAAAAAAAAGAAAAAAAAAAGAGGTTGATAAGACCAGATCATAAAGGTAAAGATTGAAAAAGACTACTATAAAGAAAAAGAAGGATGCTCAGTGAAGCCATACAAGCAATTTTTCCAGTACTTGAACCTGCAGCTCCCAGCCTGTAGTAGTCATGACATACTAGAGGTGTGCCAGTCACACTGACATTGCACACAGGTGTTCCAAGGAGCACACACAAGCACAGCATGTCTGTGTGTCTGGGTGCACTGAGTGATGCTGCTCCCAGAGCTGCCTCACCAACCAAAGGCAATTTCAAGTGCACAGGTTGCAGAAACCCTAACAAAGCAACTCATCAAACACACTGCTGTATTTAACACAGGGATCATGTTCAGTTGCTGCAACTGTCAGACTTGAGGGGGTAAAAATAATTGAGCAATAAAGATGGTCTCAGGCTGGCAGGCATTTGAGAAGTATCCAAGCCCCAGCCGCATGCACAGTGACTACAAGTGACTGGAAACATTTGAGCAAGTGATCTTCTGTTTATCAAAAGGAAAGCATTTCTTAGAGCAGCTCTCCAGAGGCCACACGAAAAAAAACCCTAGAACATTCTGCACATTTAATACACAAAACTAATGACTGTTTTACAAGAGTTAGAAGTTTTCCGCAATAAGAATTTGTGGTTTCCTGTGCAAGGAAGAATGCCAATTCATACCAACGTGTTCATGGAAAAAGATTTTCAGGGCTTCCTTAAGAAACAAACCTCTGTTACACCAAGATTACTAGCTTTGTTTTCAGAGGTGACTGGCATGATTCTAAGTTCTCAAATTGGTCTTTGCATAAGAAACATTTAATGAAGTAACATTTGTTTTATTGGAAGGACACTGTCTTCATTTTTATGTTACTCTAAGACTCTCACAAGTCATCATAATTTTTGAAGGCAGTAATGAAGGTGCTCCCTTTCTTCATTGCATTTGGAAAGATCTTTCACCTGAAGTGCGGCACAAAACCACTCTCATTCCCAGCTTCCTTACTTCACACACATACATGGGCCTTCTGGGGTTTTACTTTTGATGTCAGCAGCTCCTTGCTGGCAAGCACCTCTAGAAGTCCAGAAAAAGCATGTTCAACCTAATACTGCTTTAAAGATTTCTTTTAAAAGGCTACTAGGTCCTCTAACAGTAGGTAAAATGAAACAAAATCACTGGTAACTTCTTTTTCACAACTCTCTATCTCTTACTGTAAGGCAGGTTAGTTTCCCAAACCAGGCCATGGAAACTTATATCTCACCTGGAATGCTTCATCTGCCTTCTCCATGCCCACACAAATCCCTTCAAGTTATCTGTGGCTGTACTATCCCAGCAGGGTTCACCACACAGTGCATTTCAGATATGAAGTTTATTACAGAAGCATAGGCTGAGCATTCCCCTTGTAAACCACAAGTTTTAAGAGCCTGAAATGCATCCCTAGCAGTAGTTAGCTATGCTATAGTTTGCTTTTATTAATGTAAGTCCTAGAAAATTGTTTAGCTGGGTTCAATGCCACTTAAATTCAAAGTTCATTTTATTCAATGCAATTTAATTTCAAGCTAAAAGAATTAAACTTCCATTCCATACCAGGAATCCATATAAACAACTCTGTTCCGCACACCAGGCTTTTTCTTGCAGTAGGAAGCCACAATTACTTTGTTGCCAACCCACAAAAACAGTATAAAAATAGGAATTTGCATGTAAGTTGTCAAGTCAGGCATGCAACAAATAGTATGGAGACAAGACAAACAAGTGTATTTCAGGAAAAACAAATCCTTTGCCTGTCAACTGTTGGCACTCTGCAATACAACAGGAAGGAAGAGGACAGGCACAAGGGAGAGCATCCAGAAGAGGCTTGGTGCAATCCCACGGTCAGGGTGTTTACAGAGTCCTG
>JACBWW010000839.1:1070-20687 GCA_020086605.1 Lanius collurio | reverse complement strand
ACCCCAAGACGCTCAGTATAGAGGTGTAGGCTTTTACTGATTGTTGCAGGCAGATGGTCTTTATTAGTAACAATATGATTTGTTACTTTGGACACAGCCTGTCATACAGGGTAAGTTTTAGTTACAGCTTCAGTGTGAAAGAAAGAATTACAGGCGGCTTGAATGATGCACAGGAAGTTGAAACCTCATCCCATGTTAAGGCCTACCCTTCGTTTACACCGGCGCTGTCCTGCCTCACAGACCTTTGGTGAAGACAAAGATATCAGAGTTACTCACCTGAATTAGGAACACTTTCAAAGATCTCTTGGATGACTGACAAAAGATCACATACAACCAACTTACGCCTTGCACAGGATCACAAAAAGCCGTCCAAACTACTTCTCACGCTACATGTGGCTCATCAGTAGAGCAGCTGAAAAACGGACTCTGTAATCAAGAAACACAAGTTTGGAAAAGGAAAAAGAAAAGTCCTCGAAACACAGAACTTCTCAAGCTTATGTTCTCTCCCCCAACACCACATAAAGATGGGCTCCTCCTGACACTTGCAGCAACTGCTTCTCTCCTGCCATTGCGAGAGGAGCTCTGTTTTGTATAGGCATGTAGACGTGTGTGCATTTAGACACCATCCTCAATACAAACCTCCTCCCCAGCGTTTTTCTGATTGGACATCCTTGCTACTGGATACAATGGTGCTGTTTCTTGGGAAGAGTTGCTCAGATGCTGATCACAGCACAGTGGGAGGTTTTGGCTCCCTTGGGCTACTCACATTCCTCTTGGGTGGTCTCTGAAATACTCTTTATCAGCTGAGGGCTGACAGAGCATAGAATGTTCAAGTAATCAGCCTTCTCTTCTCCAGTCATGACACAAGAGCTGGCTGCCCTCAGAAGACACGGTCTTCGGACCCATCCTATATCATCCCAATCAATGCCTTCTAATTTCCACCATCTCGATGAGGTCCCCATGGAATAGCTCCATGTCCCAAGTGGTAGCCAGCAGGGAGGGAAGCAGAAGAAGACAGGATCACAACAGCCACTGATCGCTCATTCACAGGCAGCACCACAAAGAAAGAGGAGAGAGTCAGGCATTTCACAAGCTACTCCGTTTCAGCAGCCCATATCACCCTGCTCCTTTGAAATGTCTTCTGATGACAGGCTTCATGTCCAATCACAATGCTCACCTTTGGCACATGAGGAACTAAGATGCAGAAGAGGAGGAAAACTTTCTTCTGACCTCCAGTCACTTGACTGTCAAGCAGATAAGAGAAAACCTCCACTCTCTTTTGAGGAAGATGTTTGATAAACTCACCCTAGAGCTAAAGCGAATTTGAAAGGCCACATTTCCAGACCCAGAGAGGTAAAGAGCTTATGAATTAATCTGCTGACCAAAAAGGCAGCTTTAAACAAACTCTGGTACTTCCACTCTCTCTCCTTAGAACTTCAGCTTGAGATGCCTGGGAGTGACTAAAGCAAAAAGTCATTTCATTCCTGCCCTGGTCAACCATTTCACACCCTCTTGTCCCTCCCAATCTACCAGCCACGCAAACACAGAGAAAGCAGGAGACCCATGGTAGGCTTCCAGTGGCAATAACTGGCAAAGTCTTCTTGGACTGCATTCTTTGAAGGACCTGAGGTCAACTCACTGACTGTGAATGACTTGTACTGCTCCACTTAGCCTACCAGCTCAGCTCAGCTCAGCTCAGCAGCCTCCCAGCTACCTTTAGCTGCATAAGCACATGTCCTGTAATCAGAAAGGTGTGAATCTTAGGAAGGAAACGGACACTGGGAATGAAGAGGGGAGATTAGTCCACACTCGGAGGAACAGGCAACAGCAACCAAACACTCTGGCAATAGCTTGTGTCTAGAAGCTCTCTACCTTCAAATCCACCTCAAGGGTCTGGCACTTGTGCTGACTTGCACAAAAGAACCCACTGCACCCTGCAGCAGTGGGCTCCTTCTTTCCAGCCTGGATGGAGACATGTCCTGTAGTGTGCAAGCATGCCCAGGGGTTCAGAATGGAACATGCTGATCCTGTTTAGCACCTTAAGGTGCTCTTTCTCTCCTAAAGTAGGCTTGGGGAAATTACAGGCAGTGCTATCCCCACCTTTCCAAACAAATGACCCTCCTTCTCTTGCACTTGCCTTCAGAATACTGCCACTTCTTCATTTCAGACTATGCTTCCCTGGGAAGGATGCACAAAAGGTTAGGGGAGTTGCAAGCACTGGAACCTGCAACTTTCAACTAACTGCATCTCCAGAAAGGCTTCTGACAACAGGCCATTCTCTGGACACGAACATGGCAATGCTGTGGCAAGAGAGATGACTTCACTGCATCTTTTAGCCCACATCTCTGTGGCGAGAGAAGGAAGCAGCAGCATGTCCTGCTACTTCTGCTCATCCTCTCTGGGAGCAGCTGTACAAAACACAACACAGTTTTAAATTCTAACTCGATGCTTTCCTGAAGAAGGTCAAGAGAAGTAAGGGAAAGTGACTTGGCTTCACGCTTGCAGCAAATGTGAATTTTCTTGTGGACTTCAGCATTTGGGATTGGAACCAGTAATGGGTTTTCTTCAGTAAATCCAAAGGACAATTGGCTACAGAAACTCGTATCTGATGCTACTGAGAAGCACTGACAGTTCTCTGGCTGTGATCATTTTTTTTCCAACCTGCTTTCTCTGACTGTATATCTGACAGCAGGACTTGCTCCATTCAGCCGGCAGCTCTTCCAGAAGAAAGCTGTTGTGAAACTGGTCACACATCTTCCCAACGCTGCCTCTTTAACAGTTTTCTCCCTGTGTTCAAATGTATTTTTCAGCTTCCTAAGGAGTGCAATGTCCATAACAAAGGGGACAAGATTTTCATGCACAAATTGAGAGACCTTGAACTGCAGTGGCGAGAAAAACTCTGGTGTAATACCAGTGTCAGATGGCGTGGGCCTGAAAAACACACTCACATCGATACTAACAGGCTTAGGAGAGACACAGAGCAGGGTGAGGAATTCCCAAAGAAGCTGAATTGACAGTGCAAAGGAGAGTTCATAGCAACCAGATGCTCAGTTACTTTATCAGAGCTGCCCCTGTTTTCAGGGCCTGAAAGAACAGCTCAGCGACAGAAAGACATCCAGATCATTTGGCCATGCTTGCTCTTCTTGAACACTGTTTTCCATTCCATCCTAGTGTGCTTGCATACTAGCCCCCAGTTCAAACCAGCACGTGAGCTACACAAGAGTCTTTCAGAGGCAACACTGAACAGTTGTAGGTTCTGCCCTTGCCCTCGCCCAGCATGCTCCTCACACACACAGCACACTTGCACTTGCATCAAAACTCACAGGCACCACACCCACAGTTTCAGCCCCTGCACTAATTGTGGCCCTGGCAAATCTAGCCCTGGGTGCGTTGTGCAGCAAGAAGCCATGAGGGCCGTGCTTCTCCCCGACTCCAAGAATTGCTCCAGAGGCCACCCAAGCTTGTGTAGTCAGGCTGGAAGGCTCAATGACACCCAGAGATCAAGTCCTACCCGCTGAGAGCACATGTCCTTGTGGAAGGGGCTGAGGAGCCCTGGAGCTGGGGCAAGGGAAAGGGCAGCTCTCTTCTCCTGGGAGCAGAGGAGAGGGGAGAAGGGAGCAGGGAGGGCGTTCTCCTCCTGCCACAAGCAGGGCCCAAGGGGCTGTGGTGGGAGCAGTGCCTGGCCAGCAAAGGAAGCAAAAGGCAGGCACCTCAGCAAGCACAGCTCCCTCTCAGTGGAACAGCGACTTCTGCTGTTGGCAGTGATCCTCCTCTGGGAGCTTCCTGCCTGCTCTCCCCACACACAACTGCTTGTTCCTGTCCCCACAGAGGGCTTCCCGCTGTGACGTGGGCCACAGCAGCTTGCTTTCCCATGCTCTGAATGAGGAGGAGGAACTTTTAGAATGGCAGAGGGAGGAATAATTCATAGTTTAGTTGTTTCAACCATCATGACTTCTGGTTGAGTTCACGAGGCAAAGTTCATAGTCCTGCTCTAAAGAGTTGCACAAGTGCAATCCCGAGATGGGACTGCTGGACGCAATCACCGTTTGAGTCCCTTTGTCATTTCTTCAGGGAGCTGCACTGCATGGACATTCTCTAAGAACCACTGGGTTGAATATAAAGGAGGACACATTTCAGGCAATTGGAGAAACTTCTCTCCTTTTATTATTTCTTCCAACGTATATATTGTTATAAATGAAATGTCAATTTCATCGGATTAATAATTTGCACAAGCCACATTATTAATATAAAAACAAATAAAATTTATTTTAATCAAATTGACAATCAAAATCAGCCACTATAAAAGAAAACAGGGCCAAGCCTAGGTTCTTGACTCTGGGTGACACGTACACAGCTCTGACCACCAGCAGTTCAGAGAGGTAAGTGCACACCTTTGAGATGTTTGAGTCCAGTTTTTAAACTGTTTTTCTTGCTCCTGGCTATGAAATCTTTTGTCCTTTTCACTCCTGATGATACTCTGGTCCAGTGCTCAGTGGTCCATTTAGATGTTGAAGTGTCCAAGGATTCTCTTTGTGCTCTGGTTGATGGTTTCCTGTAACTCATCCCAACATATGATGATCTTTCCGAGAAATCCTTATATGATTACAATGAGGTGTCTCGAGCAATAGGTCCACACATCAGCAATGTCCAAGGAGCAGCAGATCCTATCTCTTACTTCTTTCAGATGGAAAAAGATTCTTGTTGGGTAAGATGAAATCATAGGAGGTTGATGGGTCTGAGGTCATCTCCCCTGAGCTTGCCTGCACTTCCTATGTTAATTAGTACCTTCCTTGAGCAAGATGTCATGAGACTTGCCAAGGTGTACTCTGAACACAACTAAATTTAAACATATATACAATTTACAAGATATAGCTCACATTTTAGATTCCACATTAATAACTTATTCCATTTATAGCATTTTAATTTCTTACGAATTTTGACCTATCTATAACAATATGTACATATTACTGAAGGGCAACTATAACCAACGTAGCTCAATTGCCTAAACCAAGGGAAACTGGGAAATAATTTGCCACTAAAAATCCTAAAGGGCCTCTTGACCCAATGATAATGACACCAGTTCCTACTATGAAATTTTGGACTACCTATTCTGCTAGAGTAAAGTGAGTTAAAATTAGTACCTTCACTTTCACAGACTGAGATGAACTACATCTTTAAAAAACGATTAAACTTGCAGGTCATTGAAAAACTACATTAATTGTCTAACAAGCTGGTTTTTGGTCTTCCAGGTGTGCCAGGCAACCTCTCAGCATCACTGTCTTCTGTGAGGATGTGAAGGTGGAGCCACTTTGTGCTTTACAGACCGGGGCAGCATTGCAACAATACCATCATGGCTGGAAGGTGAAGGGCAAGGCACCGCAGAGATGTGTGTCTGCACCATGAATCCAGGTGCCGCAGCATCTGCCTTCCGTGGCAGCAGGAAAGCAGCTTCAGGATTGCCAGGGACAAATGCAAGAATTATGCAGTGCTCACGTGGCTGCCATCAGGTGTGAGCCTCCCCAGCACAGCTCTGTGCAGGGAACTCCTCTCAGTGGCTGCAGAGCAGCATCCAGAGGCAAAATCGCAGCTGACCGTAAGCTCGCATCGCCTCTCTGTGGGCAGCCGCATCTCGGGCCAGGTGCTCAAAGAGGTTGAGCGGCTCGAGCCTTCGCACTGCCGGCGGCAAGCTGATCTCTGCAGGAAGCCTCTTGTTGCCTAGGACAAAGTGCTCCAGGCGTTTCAGCAGCAGGCAGCGGCGCAGGTATGCCATGATGTCCCACAGCCGCCGCGCAAATTCCCTCCTGCGCCACTGGGACAGCGCTACGGTGGTCAGCACGTGCATGACCACAGTCTTGCAGGTCGAGCTGGAAAAACCTGTGCCCCTCTTGTGGTTTGACATGGAAGTGGTTTTCTTGCAAAAAAGCCCTTCTAGTTCTTAGCAGAACCAATCAAATGTCTGGCTTGATTATTGGCAAGTGTTAAGCCACTTAGGAGTTTGACACGCCTCTGCGAATCCCATTTTAAGATAGACAGAGCCTGGAGAAAGCTCTCTGGACTTCTGGCTATCAAAGCCGCAACTTGGGCCCTCGGGCACCGCGTCCCACAGGGCCGGGCCGGGCCCTGCTCGGCCTGGCCTGACCCGGGAGGCAGCCGCCCCCTCCTTGGCCCTGTTCTATCTGGGCCCCCCAGCCCTGCCCCATGCAGGTAGAGCTGGGCTGGCAGCGGCCCCCCTTCACCGCCACGGCAGAGCTCAGCTCCGGCTGCCGGCAGAGATCATGGGACCGAGAGAGAGAAGAGAAGTTCCAGCTGCAGCTGGGTGAGATTAACCCTGTTAGTGCTGTTAAGATTTCTTCAGATCAGATGGGCCTGAAAATGCTGATCCTCTTCCAGAGAGAAAGCAGAAAGAACATGAAGAGACACCCTAAAGATGGATGGGCTGAAACCTTGAGAGGAAAGAAAGAGGAGATGCTTCAAACCTGGAAGCTGAAATTCTGTTGCAGAAACCCTTTGGGGATGAACTGGACTCTTGGAGTCCCTGCTGTAATTTCATAGAGCATCGGAGGGGGGGTAGAGCAATTGAGAGCTAAGGGGCCTCTGCATTTTTCTCTTTTATTCTTTTGACTCCAGAGTGTTTGGACTCAGTTTACCTTCACCTGGAGGGGTGTGCAGTACACCTGAAGTTGATTCTGCCCAGTGGGTGGGGGGCATGGTCCCACCCTTTGATGTGGACTGATCCACTGATTGAACCGACCGTAGAAAGGAGCCAGGACGGGTCAGTGTGAAGATGACCCCAGTTCCTAGAGATGAAGATTGCTCCTAGAGACGAGTGAAGAAGACCTTGCTCCTGAACGGCTCAGCCTTAAATTGACACCCCATGTTAGCTCAAATTGAAACCCTCGAAAAGCAGCTGTGGGGAAAGCGGTGATTCGAGGTTAGGGACTTTTTTTTTCACTGCAAGCAGAAACCTCCTGGGCGGCTGTTTTGCTGTGATATTGAACCCATAAGAAAGTTGTCTCTCGTGGGAATGTCTCCATAAGGTCAGCAAGAAAGACTCAGAGACTCCTATCTCTTTATGTGAACTAAAAAGATTATAAAGGTGGTAAACGGACTGAAATCTCAAGGGTTGTTTCTACATTATCAGCGTGGAGAAAGTGTGGGGAGGAAAAGTGTTCGAAGGGTTTAGTCTGATTCTAACATTTGTTTCCTTCATTTAGATCTGCTAATAAACTTCTTAGAGTCTTTTAAGTTTGAGCCTGTTTTGTTTTCTCCTAATTCTTATGTCACAGAGGTAAAAGAAGTGAGAGATGAACTGAACTAAACCACTACAGAGTTCTTTGTTTTTCTTTGCTTGTGTGTGTGGCTTTTGCATTCCCTATGCAACTGAATTGATCTCAAGTTCTGTGAGTTTTCCAGTTTTTACCCTCCA
This sequence comes from Lanius collurio, assembly GCA_020086605.1. NCBI lineage: Eukaryota > Metazoa > Chordata > Aves > Passeriformes > Laniidae > Lanius > Lanius collurio. Next base: position 13,261 of record JACBWW010000839.1, on the reverse strand, counting down.
ACTGTCTCCCCCGTCCCTCTCCCCAAGCAGCCAGAATGGCTGTATGTGGTGCTTGGGGGCTGGCTGGGGTTAAAACACAACATGAGAAATAGAGAAAAAGTGGTTTAAAAGCGAGAGGTAGAGGATTGAAGCTTCCAAACTTTGGGACAGTGGTGGTTTTACTGTTTACCTAAGCCTGCCTTCATGTAGCCTGCCCAGCACCTGCTCTATTAGGTCTCTGCCTCACAGCTTCCAGTTTTGCTGGGACCAGCCCATTTCGGCCCACTGCTTTCCTCCTAGCAGCCCCTTCTGAGTTGTCCCACATCGCGTTGGTACGTTCTTTTCCTTTTTTCTTTCTTTACATCCATAGCAGGCAGCTCTCCGTGTTGGATGGATGTGTCCAGGGAAGCTGCCAGAGGTGCACCTTAGATGGGCAAGGCTCCTTGGAGATGCCACAGCACTGCAAGAGCAGGATGATGTGTATGCCGTGGATGTGTTGCTTGGCTTTCCATGTTTTCATCACTCCTGCCCTTTGTAGGTCTGTGTCCCACCTTGTTCAGTGGCAAAGCCGTGGGAAAGAAGGTCTATGAAAGTGCTCCCTGAATTTTGTTCCCCAGCTGTCACTGAAGGAGTGATTTCCTTTGTTGCTGCATATTAGAGCCCTAGCTGGAACAAGCCTTCTCAGTTTTCCACAGGAGAATGAGTGGCAATAGATCCTCTTGTGTTTTTTGGCTTCCTCACATACTGGTTCCTTCTCAGTGTTCAGCTTCTCAGCGTGGGCTCCAGGGGCTTGGTGTGTTTTCAGAGTTACTCCTACATGCCTTGAGCAATAGGTTATGGGCAAGGAGGGCTTTTTGTGCTGCTTTGTGGCAGAGGAGAACTTTGCAGGCTTGTTTTGGCGTTAGCTGTAGAGGAGGTCAGGTTCTATGCATGAAGTCACAAAGCAGGCTAGAGCGGCCGCTCTTGTGATGTCAGCGGCCACGTCCCGGCGTTGTCAAGGCCAAGTTGCCGTGCTGAGGCACGGAAGGCCTCAGTGGCAGAGCAGCTCTTTGGCACGCTCACTGCAGGCGGATCCTGCTGATCGTGGAGGTCTCTGCCAGCAGGCTGCACCCTGACAGGACTCTGAGTCTTTTTGGTTTTCCTCACCGCTCCTGTCAGTGCAAACTTGAGCAGCACTGCTCAAGCCATGGAGAGAGTGTGTGCTGCAGTTTGCATGGCTTTTTCAGCAGCTTATACTGGGTACTTTTTCACCCACCTGGCACGTAAGTAGACCTTTTTGTTCGAGGCAGCATATGGAAACCAAAATGCCATGAAGATGCCTTTAGTTGGGGAAAGCTGCTGTCAACAGCTCCAGCGAAGAAGGGGGTGTCTGTAGCCAGTGGGCCATGGGCAGCACTTGTCATGTAGCCTGCAGGGCTTCCACTCCCCCTGCCCTGGCAAGGCCTGTGGCAGTGGAGTCTGGAATCAACTCAGTTTGCTGGCTGAAGCAAGACAACTTCCAAGATGGGAAGATGGGGAGAGCTTGGCAGGAGTCTTTGTCAAAACTCTGCACTGCTTTCTGGGACTGAGGAGAAGCATCTTCTCGTCTGCATTCCCTCTTCCCAAGGATGTGCCTGTGCAACTTGACACTTCCTGTGTGCTAAAAGAGCCATTCGGTCTGTGATGAAATCACAGATTCAGCCTTGAAAAGGCCTCTGAGACGGACATTTTTAGAAGAGTTCTTGTATGCTGCTGCACCCAGGAGCTGCTCCTGTGCCGTGTCACAGTAGAACTGCCACCATGGCTAAGGGGGACTTGGGGGAAGCTTTTCTGGGGAAACGTCTTCAGCAAGCTCATGGGAATTGCTGCGTGCAATCTCTTCAGAAAACTGAAGTGCAGGAAGGAGAGGCGCTGTAGCTCCTGCTGGGTGGGGTAGGGCAGAAGCACTGACTGCTACAGAACCACTTGGACTTTCTTAGTCTTAAGTTTCTATGGGCTGAGTGGCCAAAGAGGACAAAAGGTAGACACAAGGCAGCATTTTGTGCTGTTGTCTTGCTTGCTGTGTGACACAGGGGTTGCTGCTGGAGGGATGTAGTGAAAGCAGAATGCTTTGCCTTTGTGTTGACTTCTCAGGGGGCTTGCCCAGCACAGGCAGTTTTCTTACAGCATCTGGTTCTTCTTCCCTTGTGTGTTGCAGGTCACGTTGCCCGTGCCTGGAGAGAATCCAGTCCTTGGGTGAGTGGGAAAGGAGCCTTTGGCATTGGTAGCATTTGACAATTTGGAGCAAGCTGTGAGCTGGGCCTGTTGCAGTCCAGTGCCAGCCTGGTCAGATGAAGGAAAGTACAGTCCAGGCTCTCTGCAGCAGCAGCAGCAGCAGCAGCAGCAGCAACACCACCACCACCACTCCCACCAGCAGAAGGAGGATCCCTGCCTGTTTTTTCTCCAATTTCCATTTCAGAGCTTTTAATCTGATGAAAGTGGTGCTTGGTGCTTGGAGCCATGATGGAATTTCTCCTGTACAAGAGAGCGCAGTCCCTTCCAATTGTCCCATTTGACTTGAGTTTGAACAACTGAGGAGGCATTTCTCTGCAGATGATTTCTCCTTAGTGCATCTGGGTCTAGAGCAGAGTATAAAGAAGGTTGTCTGTCCCTCATGCTGCTGTCTGTGTGCAGAGCACAAAACCAACCTTAGAGTGTCCCCTGGCTGCGTGTCTTCCTGAAGAAGAGGCCAAAGGGGAGGAAGATGCCAACCAAGCTGCATCTGCTGCTAGCGCAGGGCCTGAGCATCCAGCATCAGTCAGTGGCAGCTCTGGGTAGCCCTGTGGCTGGAGCAAAGCAGAGCTGCAAGTTTCTGATCAGACAGCACCTCCCGCACGTGGCTGAAGATGCTGAGGCCTGGAATGTTTCCAGCGCTTCCAGAGCTCTTCCCCCAGCCAGGAGCCCTGGAAGAGGGGAGTGGAACTTGGATGTTTAGACATCAGTTTCCCGCTATTCTGACAGGGGCCGTGATTTTGTCTGAGCAAGAGACAGGAGGTAGCATTAGGATGCCTTTGCCCTGGGGTACAAGGGAGGCCCTTTGTGGCCTGTGGCTGTGCAGGCTCCCTGTCCCCGCTGAAGAGAGCAGTGCAAAGATGCAGTTCACAGCAGGGCATGGAGGAGACACTGTCCCCAGGAGGGACGTGGCCCTCTCCACGGAGCAGCTGTCAGTAGCTAAGGGAACAGCTGAGCTACAGCGGGGCCAGGAGCTGAATAGACGTAAGGTTCTGCATGACAGGTTCCTTCCCGTCCCTCATGCTGCTGTCTGTCCACAGAGCACAAGGGCAGCGTCAGCACCTGCTCTGGCTGCCTCTGTACCCGAGGAAGGGGCTAACGAGGAGGAAGGTGGTGCCAATGAACCTGCCCCTGCTGTCAGCCCACAGCCAGAGGAGCCCACATCAGTAAGTGCCTGCTTTGGTCAGCAGTGTCTTTGGGGTCATTTAGTGCGTCGTGTAAAAGCAATCTTTGGGTTTTGTGCTTTGACTTGGAGAAGTGGGCAGCAAAGGCCGAGAAGAGGTGAAGAGGCCTGGATGTGGCCAGCAGCGTCTTCCTAGGGGCTTGCATTTGAAATGGGATTGGAGAGGCATCTCTGCCAGGCACCTTTGTGACCAAAGTCCTTTCTTGTCCCAGAGCTCCACCTCCTCTGTCCTGGCACCTGCCCAAGCTGCAGCTGCAGGCTCTGAAGAAGTCTCCAGTCCCCGAGCTGGAAACTGGAGCAGCTCGTGCACCTGGAGCACCAGCAGTTCCTCTGGCAGCACTGAGGAGCTGCAAGACAAGACAGAGGAGGAGTGCCTGGCCGTGTTGAGTATGTCCTGTGTATTCCTTGTCTGCTGGAGCAGTGCCTTGTGTGTGCGTGTGTCAGCATGAGCTGTCCCCCCTCCTGTTCCTCCTCAGCTGAGTGTCAGGTCCTGAGGCCTCCCCACAGAGAGGAGAACATGTTCAGAACTTAGCCTGGTCCTAAAAGATGAGGGACCTCATTCCTAAAGCCCATCACAATGAGTTCTAAGATGAACTGCTGCTCTGCAAAGGGAGAAAGGCATTGTTTAGGCAAAGTGCTGCAAGGTGGAGATTGTGCCTCTGCTGGAAGCACTTTGCAATAGTCTTCCTGTTCTGGAAAGGGCACGTGTTGATAGAAGTTGATTCCAGAACCCAAGATCCCTGCCTTTGAGTTTGCAAGGATTAAAGCTGTGGCCGAATTTCGTGGAGTGTTTATTCCCAAGTACAGAAAGGTTTTTAGCTTCCTGCTGCCCTTCATCTTTATAGACCACAATCGCTTCTCTTGGTTACAGTTTGTTTCCTGACCCGTGTCTCCTCTGACTGATTCTCCATGTGCTTAGTATTTAGTTTAGACAGTCAGGCTTTGTGCAGGCAATCTGTGCTGCAGAGCTGACTGTTTTGTTGCTGTTGTTGTGGTGGTGGTGATGTTGTGGTGCCGTTGTTGTGTTTTGCCAACTGACTGAGAAGAAAGGGCCTGGAGTCCCCGAGGAGAGTGGGCAGAGAGAGTGGGGCTGCCTTTCTGATCTGCTTCAGGGTGGCATCTCTGTTGTGAAGTGAGCATCTTTCCTTTGGTTCCTTTCAGGGATGCTGGTGAGTGAGGGAGATCCCGAGGCCAAATACACAGAACTGGAAACTATTGGCAAAGGGTGAGTGCAACCACCGTTCCTTCTTCAAAGGGGGGGGCTGTATATTTTGCTGCTGTCTCATGTGCCCAGCGTGATGTCAGGCAAGCTCCAAAGCTGTTCAGACACTGCCTTGAGATGCTGCCGTCCCTCAGTACTGGTCAGCATTTATAGCTGTGGTCTGAAGGCATGGCAAAGACACCTGGATGCTGGCAATGTCTTTTCTGCGGCACAGAGCAGCCCCTGGCAGATCTCCTGTCCCTCATGGGTGTGGCACCTGTTTGCCGCTTTTCTTCCGAGAAACCATTTTTGCGTGGCTCCAAAGAATACGGAATACATTGGAATGGAAGGAGCAAAGACTGTATTGCCTCAAAGGTCAAGTTAGCAGCTGAGAGCTGTCAGGGAACAGCTGTCGGTAGCATTTCTTTCCAGTATTTGGCTGAAAAGAAGAGTCAGTGGTCAGGATGACCACCACCTAGTCTAGAAGTCAAAAGCAGAGATGAAAGAAACAGCTCTCTTTTGTAGCTGAGGTGGCAAAAGCCAAAGCTTCAGGGAAATGCCGGTGCCAATGCACTCTAGAGGAAAAGGCATCATCTGCCCGATGGCAGACCCCTCATGGATCCTGCGGGGATTTGGCCTTTCCTGCAAAGAGTCCGTCAAGCTGTTCCCTTTTGAAAGGCAGCTCTGCTGACTGTAAATGGGATGGATTTGCAGCATTTCCTCTGGGAGCAGCCAATGTACAAGAACTTGCCTGAGGAGCAGAGGGCTTACTGTGTCTGGGGCACCGAAGAGAAGCAGCTGCCAATGGCTCTGCACCAGGAATGAAACTGTCTAAGGATCCTCTGTTTTGAGTACTTCTTCATTTGTGCGTGCAACCATGGAGGCCTTTGCCTGCTCTGGCTGTGGCTGGAGACTAATTTCCTTGCCACTTGGAGAAAGGATCTGTATCTAGATCTTTTCCTCCAATGACTGTTCCATGAGTTCAGGCTTCTCAGAAGGCCTGTGTGGTGTTGCCTGAGTTTGGCAGAGAGACTCCAAGGAGAGGTGTGGGAAGGCCCAGCCGGAGTGTGTGTGCCTGGAAAAATCCCACCCTATGCACACAGGGAAAGAAAAAAGGGAAAAAGACCCAGACCAGAATCTGTTGTGTCCCATTTGAGCTTTGCCCCAGGCCTTTTCTTCCCACTGGACCGCAGTGTCTTGCACTTGCAGGGACTAAAGGACTTCTTTCTCCGCTGCTGTTTTGTTTCTAGGGGTTTCGGCACTGTGTGTACGGCAGTGGACACTGCCACAGGAGAAGAGGTAAGCGTCAGGCAGCGCCGCAGCTTCTGCAGCTCTCGAGTGCCCTCCCCTCTGCTGTGAGCTGTGGCTGAGCTTTGGCTGGCCAGCAGAGCTTTGCTACAAGGGCCAGTGAAGCGCAGAGCAGTGTCCTCCTGCCAAATGCAGTGGGCACAGATTTTGTCCTTCTCAGCTGCCCCAAGGAGTGCAAGGAGACCAAGCGGTATCTCTCAGAGGAGGACATGCAGCCAGCTGGGTCTTCGTGCCAGGGTGGTGTCTTAGAGCATGGCACTGCCATTTGGGGCTGCAGCTCAGGATTCCTGAATTCTTGTTTCTGGCTCAGAGCAAATCCATGGGATTTGTGCTGGTAGTTCCTTAGCCACCTGCAGGGCTGCCCTTGGGAAGTGTGCTTCGAGAGAGAGGTCTGCAAGGGCTTGCTGAAGGGCCTGAGCCCTGCCCAGAGCCCGGCATGTATGGCTAGAGGATCAAGGCGTGGGTTGTTTCTTTTTACAGTCAGGCAGTAATTGCAAATGTCCATGGTGTGAAGGAAAGTGTTTTCATGCAGCAACATGGAAGTTGCTGAAGTGAGGAAGGGCTAGGGTTGTCTTTTTGGCAGTAGTCTTAATGATGTTTTCATCATCAGGGCAATTTTTCTGTAAAGTATGTAGGGTTGTATTTCCGGGGGGTCAACCCTCAGGATGTTTTTTAGGACAGCATTTTATCCATCCTGCCTGTAAGAGTTTGCTTTGTTGTTGTGCAATCAAGAATGCCAGAGGTTGCTGGAGTAATGATCAAACCCCCTAGAACTGTCAGTGGTTTCCCAGCAGTTTGGCTCCATTTTCAGTAGCACAAAATGGCTTCCTGCTTGCTAGAGGTGTGTGAATGAAAGTGGTGAAGTAAGGCCCTGGGGGAAGGCTGTGGGCATGGGGAGTGTAGTCAGAGCTTTGAGGTGGAGAGTTTAGAGCGTGTTTCTCCTGGGTTTACAAAGCAAAGGCTCTCTGGCTCTGTATGCTGGGGCTGGTGCCCAAGTGAGTGGCATAAGAGGCTCTTGCAAGCTCAGCTACGAATTCCTCCGATGTGCAGTCGCAAGGCAGTTTGGCTGCACCCAGCTCTGTCATGCCAAAGTCACTGTCTCCTTGTTCCCATTGTGGTCTCATGCCACAGACTTCTTTGGTTCATGGTTTTCCATGTCCTTTCAGGTGGCCATAAAGAAAATCAGTCTCCTGCGAGAGAGCAGCAACCAACTGTGCGTGAAGGAAATCCAGATCATGCGTGACAATAAGAACGCCAACGTCGTGAACTATATAGACAGGTGAGTGGTTCTGCTCCTCTGCCATGAAGGGTCATTCACGTCTTGCAAGCCAAAGGATCAAGCACTCCTTTGGTGGCTGGCAGAGAATGGAGCTGTTAATTGCTGTTTCTCTGCTGATCTACAGCGTCCAGGGAGGAGATTGCACTGGGGCTGCATTGATCTCTCCTGGCATACCTAGTTTGGAGTGCGCTTTCAAAGACCTGACTGGGCCCTGTCTTACTGAGCCAACGGCCTCAAAGTTCCCCCCTCCCTGCACTTTGTTTTGCTGGGTTTGGGCTTTGATTTTTTTCCCATGGGTCTAAAGTGCTGACAAAGCACTGTAGCTCTTATTTCCTCTGGCCTGTTCCCAGTGTTTTGCGTTGGTGTGGATACCAAGAAGTCTTTTAGACTGCACGGAGTTCAAGCCCTGCGGAGCCCAGGGAATGACTATTCACTCGCTCCTGCCTTCCTCCGAGAGAGACATGGAAACAAAGAATCCATCAGGTCATGTAACTGTGCGCATTCATCTCCAGGCTGTTGTTTCCTCCTTTCAGCTACCTGGTGGACGAGGAGCTCTGGCTAGTGATGGAATACATGGACGGAGGCTCCTTACAGGATGTCATTAGGGAGACTTCTCTGACGGAAGGAGAGATAGCAGCTGTCTCTCGGGAGGTGAGGGATGGTGCCTGTGCTTGCCGTGGCTTGGGCAGGATGGTTTGTGTTTGCCTCTCTGATCACTTGCCTGGAGCTTGTGTGTACTGCATTCCTTCCCTGTAAGAGCAAATGTCTTGGTGGCACGGTCTCAAGCAAGTGGCAAAGACAAAGAGAGACTCTTGGGACTCTCACAAAGCTCAGGCTCAAAGGAGATGCTTGCACCCAAAGTGGTGTTTGCAAAAGCCTCCCTTGTCGTCTGGCTGGAGAGAGCACAGCCGCTGCAGCAGCGCTCCTTCAGTCTGTGTTTGCAGGCCGCTGGCCAGAGGAACAATTGCCCTTTCTCCCTCAAAAGCGAATATGCCCTCACTTCAAAAGGCACTGCTGTCCTCGTGTTGGAGCAGCAAGCTCTTGCCCTTGCTTGGATGCCGAGCCATGGCCTGTCCTGCCATGGCTCAGCATCCCCCAGCAAGTGGGTCTTGCAGGTTTGCCACTTGGCTGCTTGTGGGATGAAAGCAGAGGAGGAACTCTTAGGCTCGTGTTTCTTTTCTCTCTCTCAGTGCCTGCAAGGCCTGGATTTCCTTCACTCCAAGCAAGTGATCCACCGAGACATCAAAAGCCACAACATTCTCCTGGGCTTGGACGGATCTGTCAAGTTGGGTGGGTGTTGTTGGCCAGGCTCAGCCCTGGCGGGCTGCGGTGTGGGGCTGCCTTGGAGTGACGCCAGGTGCCCAAGAGCGGTGCCTGTGGCAGTGCAGGCTGCCCTGCTGCGAGCGCAGAGCACAGCTGCAACGTGCAGGGAGCTGTGGCTGGGGAGAAGGTGTCAGGGGTGGCTCTGGATTGTGTGTGTCCCTTACCCAAGCGAGGCACTTAGAGGCCAAAGCTTCAGGGGACTGAAAGCCCCTGCCTGAAACTGGGGGCTTTTGCTCAGTGGCCAATTCTGTATTTCCTCGGCTGCAGGCAGGAGGAATGCCAGCTCGGCCCCTTTGGCAGTTTGATTCCACACTGCCTGCTGGGCCATTGGTACAGTGGGGAGCTCTTGGGTTTGCTTTCCTAATTCCTGCCAGCTTGATCAGAGTGCTTTGTTTCTCCTCAGCTGATTTTGGCCTCGCTGCTCAGCTCACCCCTGAGCAGAGCAAACGGAGATCAGCTGTTGGCACTACTTACTGGATGGCCCCTGAAATTTTCACCAGGAAGCCCTACGGCCCCAAAGTGGACATTTGGTCCTTGGGCATCGTGGGCATTGAGATGGTGGAAGGAGCGCCTCCTTACCGGATGAAAACCTCTGTCACGGTAAGCTGCAGCTCCTCTCAGATGTCAGACATTCTAACAAAGTCTGCCAGCATTCTCTGGCCCGGGAAGCTTGCCTAGCACCTGAAGACGATGGCTTGCAGGCCGCGTAGTCTCTTGTGCTTCTTGTCCAGACTGTCCCCTTGCCATTTAATCACAAACAGCACCAAAAACTCCTATTGTGATGCCTTTTGCTTGAGGGAAGCTCTGCCTGAGGGAGCAGTGAGCAGTGCCGAGCTGCATTTTTTGTAATAATCCTTGGAAAGTGTAGAGTTAGACCAAAGTCCCTCTTGCAAATTGCCTGTAGAGCTGGTGTTGGTCCTCAGAGAAGCAAAGTGTGCTTTTGCCCATGGAGTGGCTCCCAATTCGGTGTGCCAATGAAATCAGGGGGCACGGCAAGAGCCTTGGCATGCTGGACTGGCTGTGGCTGTGTCTGGCTTTGGGTTCTTTTGTTTGGGGCAGGAAGGGCATGTCCAAGCCTGTGGCAGGGAGGGAAGTGCCACTGGAGAGCGGAGCTTCTCCCGTGGGCTCTGGCTGAGCGGTTTGGGATGCGAAGGAGACAGGCGGAGCGTGGCGTTTCCTCCTTCTCTAGGTTCGACAGCTGATAAGCACCGGGGGCACCCCGAAGCTGCAGAAGCCCAGGCAACAGTCCGCTTGGTTGCGAGACTTCCTGCACTGCTGCCTGCAGACAGACGAGGACAGGCGCTGGGCTGCCCAGGAGCTTCTGCAGGTAAAAGGCCAAGCGGCCGCAGCGTGCGCCAGCTGCCCGCTGCCAGGGGCTTCTCCTCCGCTCAGTGCAAGGCGTCAGAGGGGCACCAGTCCTGAGAGTCTCCAGTCTCGGGGCTTTTCAAAGAAAAACCAAGGAGAATCCTGGGCTGGCATGGCTTGGAAGGAGCCTTTCAAGGTCACCTGGACAAGTGGTCTGCAAGGAGCAGGGCCATCATTGAGTAGATCACGTTGCTCAGAGCCTCATTTGAGCTGACCTTGAATGTTCCCACAGATGGGGCAGCGAGCAGCTCTCTGGGCAACCTGTGCTGGTGTTTCAGCACTCTCGTCGTAGAGTCCCAATGGTTTTGAGATTTGGGTGTGGGAAGGCAGGAAGCAAGAAAGGAAGCAAGGGAGGGAGGGAGGGAGGGGCTTTGGGGAGCTCCCAGTGAGCCTCAGAGGGGCCTTGGCCTGGCTCTCCTGCCCATCTTGTAGAGCTCTGTGCCACCAAGATGGGGACAGCTGAGCAGGACTTGCCCAGGCTGGCCCACTGCTGCCTGGCACAGCTGTGTAGATGATGTTGTGGCAGAAAGGGAGCTGCAGAAGGCACCGCTCGGCTGTCCCTGCTGTGGAGGGAGGGGCCAGCACTGCTCCCCCTTCAAGCCAGCGCTGAATCCATCAGCCCCTTGTGTCAGCAGTTTTCAGAACCAAAATCCTTTCTCCAAGGGATTGGAGTTTCCTGAGGAATGCTTTACACTCTTCACCTTTTTTAACAACTAAAATAGCCCATGACTTTAGAAAAGGGCCACCTCAAGAAGCCTTTTTGGTGTTCCGAAAGAAAAGCATGCATTCCTACAAATGTTGGCACAACAGAAATCTCAATGAGCTGCAGACCTCTGTTTTAATGGATGTGTGGGATTGTGAGCCCTGTTTGCCTGTGGTAGCAAGGTCCTTGATGTGGAGACAGAGGTGCAGAGAGTGCCCTCATTTCTTTGTCTTTCTGGGAACCAGAGAAAGCCTGTTTGAGCCTGTGAGGAGCTGAGTTGGGAAAGTAGGAGTTAATTTCTTCCTTTTCTCTTTGGGCAGCATCCGTTTGTAACCTCAGCCAAGCCGACCTCCAGCCTCCAGCCTCTGATCATGGCAGCACAGCAGTTTATGGCCGACAGGAGATACTAGTCCTGGAAGAGGCCACAGTTGTTTTTTGTAGTTTGTAGTTTATTGTTAGTAGTTTACAGTTGGTAGTTTGCAGTTTCTCGTTTGTTTAGTTTAATAGTCAAAATAAATACTTTATGAAGCCTTGACTGCGTTGGAATACTCCCTTTGTTCTCCCACTGTGAATAGGCTCTAAATTTGCTTCTCAGTGGTCAGGTGTTGCTTATACTTGGGAAGAGCCATGGATGGTGTTTGGGGCATGGTTTGGAAGTGGGCAAAGGTCTTTTTCCTTCATTACCTCCAGGCCACAGCCTTGTGTGGAGATACAGGCCCACAGCTGTGAATAGCGGAGGGCAAAACGGGGCAGAGCAGTGATGCCACTGCTGGGGACGCCGCTGTGGCCCTGGTTGTGTTGCAGCTCCTGGGAAAGGCTGTGAGTGTCTGTGTTGCTCTGGGAGGAGGGGCAGGGAGCCGGGCTCCTTTGCAGGCTCAGGCGCAGGTGAGCGTCCAGCGGGCACAGGAGTTCTGCTGTGGGAACTGAGGCCGACGTGAGGCAGCGACAGCTTGTGCAGGCTGGGTCTGTGTGAGCCACGGCTTCTCTCAGCTCAGCACCCACCATGAGTTGTGGAGGTGCATCCCTGTTCCTGTCCCGAGGTCACGTGTGCCCCATTCCTGTTCCTGATTGGGAGGTTTGGGTGTCTGGAGCTGGGGGGGGGAGAAGGTCAGAAGAGTCTGCTCGGGAACTCCGGCCATGCGGTTGGAGAAATAAAATCATCCCTGAACATCTACAAAAATACTGCTTCATCTGTCCTTCCAACTCCATCGTCGTCATATGTATTGTTGAAAGATTCCCCGCACTGCAACAAATGGTGGAGAATGCTGGAAAATGATCTCTGGAGAAGATAATTCATGAGTAACTCTGGATATTTCTTCTTACTTTCGTTTTGATGAACGATGGAGGAATCATGGAAGGACTCATGGCTGTCCGAACCACAAAGAGACATTTATCTTAAGCTAAAAATGGTTCTGGAACAGCAATATGTAGACTTTAGCTTAATTCAAGCTCAGAAAGAGCTAAGACACTTTTTGGTATGGCTGTTTAAAAACTTCTTCTATGTTTCTTGGGATTTGATTCTTACCAAGGACTTTTGGAAGAATGTTTGGAGACAGTTAATTTCTGAATCAAAAAATATGCCGATGCAGGATTATTTCCG
>JACBWW010000838.1:0-18151 GCA_020086605.1 Lanius collurio | reverse complement strand
TCTCTCTCTCTCTCTCTCTCTCTCTCTCTCTCTCTCTCTCTCTCTCTCCCCTCTATTGCATTACTGTGTTGTTGGCACTTAATAAAAGTGCATTGTTGTTTTGAGCAAAACTTGAGTCCCTCGCTGTGTGTCTTTTGCACTCTGAGATCGGTTAACAAATCATCACGACCCCTGCTTGTATTAGTGGATTGTGACACCCCAGAACTGGATGCAGCACAGCATCTGGTGGGGTGTCACCAGAGCAGAGGGGAAGAATCCTCTCCCTCACCTGCTGTCTATGCTTCCTTGGATGCAGACTGGGACACAGTTGGCTATCTGGGCTGTGAGTACACACGGCCAGCTTATGTCCAGCCTCTCATCCACCCTCACATCCTTCTGGGCAGGATGTGCTTGATCTGTTTATCCCCCACCCTGTGTTAATAGTGGGGGTTGCCCCAACACAGGTGCTTAGTCTCGTTAAACCTCATGAGATTACCAAGGACCCACTTCTTGAGCTTCTCTAGGTCCTTCTGGATAGCATCCCATCCTTCAAGTGTGTCACTGCATCCTCAGCTCGGTGACATCTGTGAACTTGCTGAGGGTGCACTTGATCCCTCCATCTGTGTTATTAATGAAGATATTAAATAACGCTGGTCCCAATATGGCCCCCAAGGGACACCATTTGTGACTGATATCCATCATTGATCACTACCTTCTGGATGTGACCGTCCAATCACTTTCTTATCCATCTAACAATCTATTCATCAAATCCATTTCTTTCCAATTTAGAGAGCAAGATGTTGTACAGGACTGTTTCAAAGGCTTTATAAAAGTCCAGAAAAATGTCATCTGTAGCCCTCCTTTTGTGCACTGATGTAGTCACCCCATCACAGAAGGCCACTGGGTTGGTCAGACAGGACCAGGGTTTGGTGAGGCTGTGCTGGCTGTCCCAAATCACCTCCCTGTCCTCCATGTGCCTCAGCACAGCTTCTAGGAAGATCTCTCATGATTTTCCCAGTACAGAGGCGAGTCTACAGGTTGGTACTTCCCAGGGTCCTCCTTTTTACCCTTTTTGAAGACAAGTATGGTGTTTCCCCTTTTCCAGTCACCTGTGACTACATCTGACTGCCATCACTTTCTAGCTATTATGGAGAGTGGCATGACATCAGCCAATTCTCTCAGGACTTTGTGGGGCATCTCATTGGGTCCCACAGATCTTCTCTTAGAGTGAGAGGAAATTTGCTTTTGCAGTCCCCATCCTGCTGTCCATCCACTTGAGAGTTGTGGGAACAGAGGTTGTCATTGAAGGATGAGGTAAAAATGTTGTGAAAAAAGTGAGTGTGTGTTGTAAGTGAAATGTGGGGGGTTATCAGCTGCCCACTGCTTAATTCTGTGGCAAGCTTGCTTCTTAAGCCTCGGAATATTCTAGACCATTCACAAACAGCCTAATATTCCTTCGACTGAGCAGCCCCACCTAAGGCAGTGTTAATAGCAGCTGTCCCCTGAGCAGAAGATGAGAACAGAAATACAGCTCATACCTCCTTGATGTTAAGTCATTTATTCCCTCTGTCCTGGGGGGGAACAGAGCACCCGACCTGGGCAGCAGTCGGCAAGGTAAGAGGGCTGGGCTTTCCCCCCTGCTGGCTTTATCACAGACAGGGGGAAAGGGGATACCAGGGGCGGAGACGGGACAAACAACCAACCAGATTAGAGCCCGGGCGGCTTGAACCTAAGATAGACTTGGCTCAGTCACATGACAGGGATCTGGCCCAGAGGGGCGGGGGCCCAGGGGGGGCCACCTCAACAGTGAAAAAATAACAGTTTACTAAGAAGTAAAACAGCAACAACCAAGACAACAGCAAAACCCACTGGATACAAAGGTGCTGAATCACGAAGGGAATAAGATGGTGGAGAAGCCCCTCCTCCCAAGATGGCGGCTGCCATCACTGCCTATGTGAACCAGAGAAGAAAAGATGGCAAAGGGGCCTGGAGAGAACAAAAGAGAGTGGCTTGTGTCTCTGTACCCTGTTTTTTAAGGTATGCCACCCCCCAGCTCCCTTCCATGAATCCAGGGTAAAACACATAGGTTTTTCTTCCCAGCTGCAGGGTCTTACAGAGACGGTCAACAGACTGCATGGCTTGACGTAGAGAAGGTATGAAATAAATGATTTTTTTGGGTGTCCTAGGTTACCTAGGACAGATAGTTTAATTACATTTTTTAATTCGAAGTTTCATATTGAGGTATTTTAGAAGCATATGAACTATTAGCACTGTTTCTTTACTTGTTGGAAGAAAGCTTAAAATTTAATTTCTTAAGGAGAAATTCCAGAAATGAATGAATTTCTGGAAAAATCTCAAAGAAGTTAATAATATCTAGAAAAAACAATTTTTTTTGGTATCTTCTATTTTATGTATTTGAAGAATTCTTTTTCTCTATATGTATGTGTGTTTAAGGAGTCTTTGGGAAAAAAAATCTCAATTTAATCAGGATGAAGAGTAGCAGGGAGTGAGAAAGTGAAATAGACCAGTGGAGTCACACTCTTACCCCCTGAGAGAAATGCAGTGGATGGAAGCTCAGCAAGAGTTGTGGAAGCCCCGATCCTCTTGCCATCAGGCAGAAGGAAGGGACCAAAAATATGAGGGGGAATGGAAAAAGGTCCCTGCTCAGGGATGTAGAAGAATCCCCTCCCAGCCTCTCTTCCCCTCCTAAGTGCCCTTATGCAGCAGGTATGAGGTCCTGGAACATGAGGGTCAGGCAGATGATACTGGAGAAGAAAGTCTGTCTGTGGGTTTATCTGGAACAGGTCAGTCAGCCAGATGGATCACAACTTCAAGTGTGAAGGAAAAAGAAGGGTAGTTGTAGCGGCCACTCCCTTCTGAGAGGAACTGGGGGCCCCATATGCCATCCTACAGGGAAGTCTTCCCTCTGTTGGGTGTGGGTAAGGTGATGCCATGATGATTTTTTGCTTTTTCTTTTATACCCCTGTTACACCTTTTTACAGCTTCTGCATTCTTAGTGCTTTTGCCTCCATTTTTGGACTTGTTTGTTCTGCTAGGATACTAAACATTTTAGAAGCTTCTAGGTAGGGATCAGTGTGCCCCAGACCCCAAGGTCCTCTCCAGAACACATTCTGTAAACTAAGATAAAACCATCCAGGGGAAGGTTCCCTGGGGAGAGGGGGGCTCATTCGAGCCTCTCATTGGGGAATTTTTGATAGATATGCTAATTAGTAAGACCTAGAATGTTATATCTGACCTTTTGGGGATGTGCATTGTGGTGTGCATTTTGGTGCATTTGACCTGGACGTAGTGCATCTGAGGATCCTTAAAATAAATACCAAAGTAAAATCCCTTTTTTCCTTCTAACTGTGTTAGACTCTTGATTTTAAGACCAGGAAAAGGCACCAAAGGGGTATTACCGGGAGACTCCCTGGAATGATTCAGCCCTCTGATGTGATTATTGCCCACTGCCTGTTGTCCAGGTTGGCAGTGACAAGGTTGATGAGAGAAGTCCTAGCACAATCAAAAAGAACTTCAAAGGGCTGGGGTGATGGGTGGAAGGAAAAGGAGCACAGGTGGTATTTTCCTCAAGTCTTTTCATAGCAAGGAAGAATGCCTAAAGGAACAGGAGAAGCCGCATGATCAGTGTGTGGCTTAGAGACTGGTGCCATTGGAGGAATTTGGTTTTTTCCAATCATGAAGTGCTTTATATAGCATCAGATCTGTTTGAGAGAGATGGGGTTTACCTGTTAAAAAGGAGCAAAAGGATGCCGATGAGTTGCCAGGGCTAATTGAGAGGGCTTTAAACTAGGTTTGAAGGGGAAAGGTGATAAAACCAGGCTTGGTAGAGATGTGCCATGGGGAGGCAAGCAAGTATTGGGGGTAAAATTGATAGCCCACCCCCATGACTTTGAAGTGATCCACACTGGAATGCATTTGCAGTCTTATGGGGACAAGCTGGGGACTACTAAGGTAATAAAAGCCAACAGGGAAACACCAGAAAATTATGTCAAAGGAAGAAAAGGGGTGTTCCTGTAGGAAGGTGACATGGCTGACAGGCAAGCTATGAAACTGTAACTCAGTACCACCTGCAAAAATTTTTGCTTGAATCCCCAAAGTAATGATCCTCTCTATCGCAATTCTGTCAGCTCTTCAGTGTTCAAAAATGGACTAGTTAAGATAGCAGTGAGAAAAAAAAAAAAACCAAAATAAACATCTTTTATTGTGTAAGTAAGTAGATTTGAAATGGAATTACTGAAAGGTAAGTATACATGGACCCCCACTCACAGCTCCCTTTTTACAGTTGCACTTAGGAATTGTACTTCAAATATGGTTACACAGATATTTTCTTCCCACACACACTGACTGCCCCTTAATCTTAATTTAAAAACCTAACCTGTCATAAAGTTACATGAAACAGAACAGACTGAGAAAATACTTGAGAATGACTGTTGTTTACAAAGAAGGTCATTTATAGTATACAATTACTGATAAAGTAGAACAAGAATTCAAAAACTAGACTGCATTACAAAGCATTTCTTCAAACATCCATTTTGGATTATTGCTGAAAGGTACTAATTGGTCTATTCTAGACTAATTTACAGACATTCATAAAATAGTGAAAAATGCATGCTTTAGAAACCTGGGACATTTCATGCCTTTGCGCTAACAGAATATGAGGATGGAAGTGATTGACATTTTTCAAGGTAAATTAGTAGCATTTAGAGTCTTTTTTCTTGTGTACTAACCGATTCTTCATATTTTTTCATGTTTTTTTCAGGTGATTTTTTATCTTCAGGTTTAGTCCATGGAGGGCTGTGCAACTTCTGTAGAGGTGAAAACAGCATCAGTGTAAACATTGTGCATAGAATACATATATACATAAGCAAAATAAAAAAAAAGTATGTTAAAAATCCATGGCAATAGTGCACACAGAGCTGTATTTCTATTAAACTGATGTACCTGTCATAAACTACTGCAGCACAATATGATATTCACCTAGAAAAGGGTTCTAATCTCTATTAAAGGAAGCATATTTAACAACCTCTACATTGCAAAACCATACAAGTCTGATGCTGCAAACAGCTTCATATAATTGCATGGGATATATATATTGTAACAGTTATATATATATGTGTGTCTGCACCCCTGCAAGGGTTCAGGGAAGTCCCCTGCGGGGGAGAACAGTGAAGGGTAAGGGAACTGAAGAAGCAAATCCCAGGGTGTATCAAGTAACAGGGGTTGTAGCCACCAACAGAGCCGACCAGGGGAGCAGAGCTGGGGAACATTAACACAACAGAACAGAGCATTCCGGGGAAGCTTTCTCAGCAGGCCCAATGGCCTCTACATATATATATAATTATTTTGGAAATATCTTCCTGCTCCTTCTTCTAGGGCTAAAGACATCACACCATCAATAGAAGTCATTTGATTACTAAGTCATTTGACTACTTGTTCTTCCTGTATTCAATAGTTTGCAAATTGTTACCAGCCAGAAAGCATTTTGAACAGATGCACTTCAATCAGATGCAGTCAGTCTGAACTAAGTAGTCTTTTTTGAGACAGAACTTGGTGAAGAATGTGTAAGTATACGTCAAGTAATTGCATGTTTCACAAGACCTTTTAATAAAGCCCCAATAATTACTCTGAAAGAGAATACCTGAAAGCTTGTCTCTGTTTCTGCTGCCTTCAAACAAGATGTAGAATCATTACAATTCCCCAAACATGTCTTGGCAACTTGTCAATACAAATGTCAGAGATAACTACTACATATTTTTTTCCTAAAATATTCATAGTTTTCCTAAAGAAAGAAAGGAAAAAAAAAATCACTGGTTCTTCTTTTAAGCCTAGTTGATGAAATGGAACAAATTTTTCATAGCTAAGGTTAACCCAGACTGCCATCATCCCTGTAATAAACTTTAACAATATGGTCTTGTGGCAGCAACTTAAAAAATTTAATGCTTATCCAGTTTTTTTTCCTCATGTTTAAATGTCATCACCAATAGTGAAGTTTACTGCTACAAGTGGTCCTAGGGAACAGAAAAGTAATTACAAGTGTCTTTTATGGGTGCAGAAATAGTACGAACAGTTGGAAATCAGCATTACAGTTAGAATTTCTCTATTATTATTCTCTTGTGTAAACTCTAAATCTCTTAGGTATAATAATCCCTGAATGGGAATATAAAGTCACTGAATGGGGAAGTCAGATGACTCTCAAGGTACAAAATCTTGTTACACTAATTGCTGTCATTTTATTCAAGAAATAATGTTATATTTTCTGCCAATGTACTTTTAAATATTTGGGAACATAGAGTTGCACAGCATGAATGAAATGAATTATAAAGTATATTTTTGAACTAAGGAGATCTGATATGAAACCAGAGATTTACTCAACATTGAAAATTCTACTGTACTTAAAGTTCCTTCAGCAGTAGGATTAATGATGACATAGGAAAAGATGTTTAAACATGAAATACAGTAAAGTATTGATAATACTTGGTCATTACTCTAAAATGAGTTCACATTGGAATTTTTCTACTTGTTTTGCTATTAAAACTGATACATTTAAATGGAGTGAAAATGACAGTGTTTTTTTAAAGTCATCAAGACTCTTTCCAACACAACAGTGGGGGAGTTTAGTAATGTTTAAGCTACTGAAGTGGACCTCTGAGATGATGCAGGTGGATTTGATGTGGGGAACTCTTTTTCATATTTTCCCCTTCTAGATAATAACAAATAAAAGTTGGATTAATATAGGGAATAATCAAGGCAGTATTGATTAAAATAAAGTCTATTGATAAAGCACCTACGCCTTGTATGACAAAAAAATCAAACAAAACATCAAACAAAAACATGTGGTTTATGTTTTAGATAAAGACTAAAAAGTCAGATGTCAGAGTACAATTTTTAGTAGGCTTTTAATACTTCAAAACCTTGTAAGTATGGTCCTGCCAAAACATAAATTTAAATTATTTACTATTAATCCAGATTTTTAAAAAATATTTCAAGCTGAATCATGTTCAGAAAAAATGAGGGGTTTGGTAACTTCTAGGAGAGCAGCTTGAGGACAAAAAGATAAATGATATATCTTATATATGATATATGATTGTTTGATATATGTTCAAACAATGAACAGTATTGCAAAGTGTGTAGAGAAAAAGACAGAAATAATGCTAATTAAATGTAAGATTATTTACATATCCAGACTTGACTCTGACTGTACATATTAAAAAATG
Source organism: Lanius collurio (assembly GCA_020086605.1). NCBI lineage: Eukaryota > Metazoa > Chordata > Aves > Passeriformes > Laniidae > Lanius > Lanius collurio. The sequence goes on along the minus strand of JACBWW010000838.1, from coordinate 10,937 downwards.
AAATATGTAACCTATTTCACCAACATAATTTATAGGAGATAGGATGCAAAAACTATTAATTGACATTAAAAAACTATAGGTCAACTTCTTAAGACGTATGCAAAGGAAGAAAAAAAAAACCAGGTCTGCCTTAGAGAAGATAAAAGAAAATGATAAAACCGATTCTTTTTAAGTGAGTAGTCTTGCATATTCTTTTCATAGACCAGATAACAAAGACCATCTTGATAGGAAAAGAGCAATAAAGACTTATGTCTGTAGTATTTCATATTTGTTTACTCAGAGGTCTTTTCTTTTTAGTAGCACACCATATGGATCACTGTTGGAGACAGTAAGGATTTTTTCTAAAGAAAGCAACTCCTATGTCTTTATGTTCTTAAAGTATAAAATATTAATTAATTATTCCTTGTCACTGTGAAATACTGTACATCATTAACAAATAAATTAGAGATTGAACAACAGAAATGACTTCCAGTATGCCATCAGTCAACAACAGGTCAGTAGCTGAGATGGTAACCGAGGTGTATACACACAAATACATACATACACACACATATATAGATACACACAAAAATATATATATGCACACACATATATATACACACACACACACACTGGTTGTGGCTTTTTACCAGTTTGGTTCCTAAACTGAGTCAGATGAGTATTGCTATAATCTCCTGCTATATCTGTAAACTGGGTTTAACGGAACCCAAACTACATCCCACTGACATACAACCTCAGGCATACATAACTATGTATAAACACACATATAACTATACATAAACACACACACACACATATATATACACAGACCTTTGTGTGTGTTTACATGCTTATATATGTAGCTATTTATCTATCTGCCGATATATGCATATATAAACACATAAATATAAAAATACACACAATACATGTATCTTTCTGACCCTCAACTAAAGACCAATGGAGAAATTTAAACCCCATGTACTAGAATATCTTTCACAACCTTAGGTGACAGAGAAAGAAAGTAAAATATTAAACTTTTGTTATTGGTGCTAGTTCCCTCTATGCCAAGTAATGGATTGTTTTGTATGTTTGTCTGTGTGACTCTTTCTGGCTGTCAGATTCCCTCCCAGGAGAGGTACACTCATTACTAAAGGACAGAATAAGAGCTCGACACAGTAGAAACTATCAAAAAGCAAAAAAAAATTCTTTTGGAAAATAAAGGTGTTGAAATGTTGTCAGGGTGTTTTTTTGTTGTGTTTTTTTTTTTTTTTTATGGAAATGAGATTTTAGAAGTACCTGCTGGCAGAGATAGTGGGATCGTGCCAAGCTTTGAATCAAGATTTCAGTATTTCAGGGACATATGTCAGGGAGGAACTCTGTTCCCCCACAAGAGCAGGCATTCCTGTACCTTGCACCACCATTACTCAACAGTAAAAAATGCTCCTCAATGTATGCTTAAACAGAGAGACACACAACTAGGCAAAAAGCAGCTTTCTCCATTTCTATCAGAGAAGGATCAGTTGCTTTTCTTCCAAACAGTGAACATTTTTTTTGGAAAGATTATTACTGAAATGTTAATAAAATGCTAACAAAAGAGTAAAAACATCTTTGAACAACCTATTTAGAAGGTAAAAAATTCTGCCTGGTCTCAAGTCAGTCCTGTTAGCTTAATACAACTCCATTGAATCCTCTTGTACCAACATACCAAAGTGGGTTGTAATTTAAAATATTGTCAAGAATACTTCAAGGATGTTCTAGTTTTCCTACCAAGTATAACACAACATTTCACAATATGGACTATTTCCTATGCTGTTGGGCAGAAAGTCGTAAGAGTTCTGTTCACACATGGTCTCTAATATTAGTCAAAGGTAATTTTTAAATTTGTGCTGGCTTCCAGGGAGGGCAGGGAAGAGGCACTACCTTTCTCTCACCATCTGAAGACTTTGAACAAGACACAGGTATCTCCGGAAGCAATTCAGTCTCATATTTCAATGCAGGTGTAATGAGTTTGGAACAAATATGAAATTACTTTTTTGCTTGTCCCTCTTCTTAGTGCTTCCAGAGAAGTTTAAGCAGGCTCTTAAACTACATACTAAAAATTTTTTTAGGAAGAAAAATGTCCAACACCAAGAACTAAATGAAGGCAGCATAGCCAGGCAATGACTCTTTGTACATTAGCTAATGTCTTTCAAGGAATACAGAAAGGCAGTATGTGAATGCAGAGTCAAGATAATAACACAACCAAATAATGTTGGCTATTTTCTTGTTTGTGCCTGAAGTGACAGGTGGATAAGGACTGCAGCTCAAAAGGGAGAAAACATGGCATTGGTGGGCAAGACCAAATACCTCAAAAGCTGTAAAGTAAGACAATTCAACACACCATGCTTTGATCTAGCTGAAAAACACTGGATTACTAAAATATCACAACATTTTTAAAAGTCCAACCTATTGTTATCATGGTGAAAGGCTGTCTTCTAATGAACTTTTCATACAAGATTATTAAAAAATACTCCTTTGTATTTATGAAACTGACAGCACAACAAAACAAAAAAGCTAATAATATTCTCAAATTTTAACTTAACTGCAGAAGTTTATTTCCTGCCATTGGCATTTAGAACAAAACAGGTCTTTTATCCCTAACTATTTCCTGTATTTTCTTCTGCCTCCTTTTTTAAGGAGCCTGAGGCTGGCTGTTTCAAAGGGAACAGGGATGGCAGAGGGTTCTGATCTCATTTAGAAGCACAGTTCATAAGGTTTTGGAGACTCAGTATTTGCTCTAATCATTTGTGAAAAACTTCACCAGGTTGGAAGATGCATTTTGAACATTCCATTGCTTTCCTCATCCCAAGCTAAGCTTAACATTTCTCAAAGCTTTAACTGAAACTGTCACATTTATAAGCTCATCAGAGATGAAGAGTGTTTCTGATAGAGATATTTTCCTCAATTCCTAGAGACTTTTCAATCAGATATATTTTATCCTCGTTTCATTTGCATGCCCCACACAAGCAATCTGCTTTTATCTAGATTCAGGAAGCAACCATTCAACACTTGCCATCATAACCAGTTTTTGTCCACATACACAGTAAATGATGACTAGTCCTTGAAGTAGTTTTATGTCTCAGAGCAAATGATGACTAGTCCTTGAAGTAGTTTTATGTCTCAGAGCAGTGAAGTAAGACAGAAAGATTTCTCTGATGCTTACAGCCCTACCTCCTCTCTTTCCTACCACTTCCTTTATTCATTTAAATAAAAACTTATAATAATTTTAGAGTTTGTATTTAAACATCAGTGACAGATCTCAAAATTTCACCCATGAACAAATGAGTTTCACAGAATAATCTCTATACTTTTATGTAGAGGAATTATTACTTCTCCATTAGGTTTTCTGAGTGGTATGTTTGGAACATCTGCCCTATAATTTGAAATAATGGGCATATTTGTAAGACAAACATATTCAATAAATTACATATACAGTATTTTTATCATAAAACATCAAGAAAGATCTAACATTTGAAGACTCAACATTAAAAGCTCCAAAACAGAGCACTGAGAATTCTAAGTATGAAAGCAAAACCTTTTCCAAAGAGACATTACAAAAAAAGTAGATACAAAGAATGTTTGTAGAGTGTGATGGGGGAGAGAGCACTGAGTTAGTTCTGAAGAAAATAAACCAGATACAGGAGAAGAGGATGATGTTATTAGGTCAGCTGACAAACTAGTTATCTTAGTTGTCATTAACCAAGTTAGGTTCACAGTTTATTCAAAGCCATATTTTATCAGATTTGCTCATGAATTTGTTACAGATCTGTACTGGAAGCCGTTTTAACCCTCTCTGTTTAGAAGAAAGTTACAGAGCAAGAAGCAGGAGAAATGTGCATATACATTTTCAGAAGACACTTCTGCAGTTTTTCAGATCCTTCCCAAGTTTTAGATCACAGTGTACTAAGGGCATGGTTAAACTCCTATGATGTAACTTCTTATGACCTTCATAGTCATCATTTATGGAATAAAATTTACTTTAAGGATTTATTAGTTTGAAATTTTATTATAACAAGGGCTACTTTTTTCTCTTATTACTCCCTTTGGAAAACAATCAGATAGTACAATCTGATCAAAGGTCTGCAACTGAAACTGATTTTAAAAAATGAAGCAAAAAATGCTGTGGTTGCTTAGAAATGTGTACTATTTTGGCTCCAATACTCAGATGGACAATGTTCATGTTAGCCTATGTTCAGATGGACAACTTTACAAAAGTTTTAACTTAAACATCAACCAGGGAAATTACTTTAGTCACCACTGTGAGCAATCCACAGCAGAGAAGGGTACGAGGATGGACCTTAGACTTGTAGAATAGTTAGAACTATTACGAAAAGCATATTTAATGCTTTAGTTTTCTTTGAAAATTTCATTGCTTTCTTTTAATCAATCCTTCAATTTACAAGAACATTTTCTCATTTTCATTATTTTCATTACTTTTGTGGTATTTAAAGTGAAATCAGGATATTCTGACAAACAGATGTTTTATTCTCCCAAGATGGCCTCAAATTTTTATATATATTTATATGAAAAAAGAATTAAAAATATATAATTAGAAAAAGATATAAAAGTCTCATGCGTACAGGGAGAATATGCCTCCTTGTACTTGTAAATTTTTTAATTACACAAAAAATTCTGATTTGGATTAATAGGGCACTATTTATGCCTTCCTTGCTTGGAGATATGGTCGTCCTCACAATATTTTTTGTAACTGTGCTGTCAAAGCCAGTCCTTTAACAGACACCACAAGCACAATGTTTTGTGCATTAGTGTGAGTCTTAGATTGATTTTTTTTAGTGTGAACAGGATGGAACTATGAATATTACATAATGCTCATTTTTCAGTAGAAAAATTAATTTGTAATAGCAACATGTTTAGAAGAAAGATAAAACTGGGAAAACTATTGTGTGCTTAATTTTACAAGAAGGAGCATTATCTAGCAATGCACAGTTAATTGGAATACTCCTAAGGTATGCTTTCATTGATTTTACTACCATTTTTTCTCCATGCAGGAAGTTTTGAAGAATACAGACTTAGCAAACCATAAAGATTTAAAATTTAAAGGAAATATAGAATTGGTCTTAAAATATGATAATTGAGAAATTAAATGATATAAAACTTATATCTATTACAGCCTAACAATGGAGGTTACAATAGATAATATAAATATATAGCCTAATTTCTTTTATTTGAATTATAATGGTACTTAGAGAAATGCAGAGAATAGAGTTAGATTTTAATTTATCTTGAATCTTGAAAAACAGTTCAACTCATGAACACTCCTAACCCCAGTTGAAGTAATCTACTTTCCCTGGGCAGGAGAGGGGATGCACCACTGCAGTGGCCAATTGCTCATACCAAGCAGCATACCCTGCTGGCTAATTAAATTGCTGGAAATACTAGCTGCTAGAAGCACAAAAAAACCCCACTGTCTAGTCTAAATAACTAAAAACTTGGTTTTATGGAAAAGTGAATCTTTTAGGTGTCTTTCATCACAGTACTTGATACAGAAATTAAATAATCTTTCGATTTTTGAAATATGTTAACAATTATTTTCCTTTTTTTTCTTTTTTTAATGTATTCACTTCTGTAAAAAAGAGCTTTTTGAACCTCTTTACACAAATATTTAGCCTAAATTACTTCAGTCTCTACCGAAAGTATTCTACATTTCCTCAAACCTCCTATAACTTTTCCAAAGGATAAGTAACCTCTAGTCATAATCTAAATGGAGTTAATTCCAGCTTCATAATTTTATGTGTTTTCCTTCTCCTCCTTCAATTTTTATTAACACAATGAAGTTTCCTTTACTTCTAGACATTAAGAAATGTGAAACAGCAAATTATGCACTCTTACAGATACGCAATTTCTCTTTGTTCTCTAGAGGATGTGGCAGAAGGGAGGGAACTTATAAATGTATAAACTTGTAACATATTTGTAGCAAATGGATACTATATAATTTTTAAAAATAATTTATTGTATACTGAATTATCTACGATTTTTTTTCCCAGAATTTTCTTCATACTGCCATGATCACTAACAGCAAGTTCCCAGTTACCTCCACAGGATTTTGTTATGTCTCAAAATAAAACAATATATTCAATATATGTTGAATATCCAATATATATAATTCACCTGCAAATCAGTCAGAGTAGCACTATACTTTTTGGACTATTGAGCAGAAAATCTTCAACAGTCAGAGCAGGGTCTCTCAACAAAATCTGTCTCTCATTTTTTCTCTTTTTCCTGTTCTATTTGTGTCTTTATAATTACAGCCACAATACATGCATTTCCATTTGTATGTGAGATTTCTGTTAAGAGCTCATACCATGCTCTTTGACTTTATGTACTGTCTCAGTAAATGCACCTGATTTGGCTTTCTGTCAGAGCTGTTATAAGAAAAACACAACTTGGAGCTTTTCTAGACTGACAGTGAATGAGATCACATCCTTTCAACTATTTCAGCTGTCACGTCTTACATTTCCCCAAAGGTTTTTGCTTTATTAAATGAAGCATCTGTGAAGGCTATGCCTGATTATTAGAAATAAATAAATTAGTAATAAATATGAAGAGATGTAAACAAGGTTTTTGCTCCTCATTATAATGCAGGCAACACTTCAACCAGGAACAAAAATATTCTTGAAATGGTTAAACATCAAATGACATGCTTTCCACCACTGCTCTTCCTGCAACAGCTCTACCAGTTCTATTAAGCAGTTTATAAAAGAAACCCAGATAATATATATGCACAGATTGACAGCAAATGCTCCTCAGCACTTTAATGCAGAACACAGCTGGCTTATAAAACACGTGTACCATGTTGAATAGGAACAATCCCACTGACAGTCGCCTAAAGCATTCATGTTTTCATACAGCCTAGATTAGACCCTGTTTTTCAGGTGAGCTAAACTTACATCTTGAGAATCACACTCCTGGGTGCTTTGATTTTCTTCCTTTTTCAAGGCCACATGAAAATTCTCTTTCTCTGCTGAGACATTTTGCCAGACCTGAAAGATAAAAAAATAAAATAATATTTTAAAAATGTTAATATAATTGAGATAAAATATCAAATAAGTCACATTTGAAAATTCAGGATAACAATGAAAAACCGAGAGGTCATATACTGCAAACTGTTAACTACTTTATATACTGCATTTTCAGCAATTTTTATACAGGGAATTTCTTAATATACATTCTTGTTAAAGCACTCCCTTGTAAACTATTACTTCCATATATATAATCAAGGTATTCTACCTAAATGCCAAAGGAGGGGAAAAGAAGCATTTTCAGAGCTCATATTGCTTTGACTCTTGTGGATTCTGGGAAAGACTGAGGCTGTGAGTTGACAGGTTTATGAACTGCCTTAGCTTCCCTCAGCTGCCCACAGCCTCTCTCTGCTGGGACCTCCCAAGCTACAAGCTGGTGAAACATTTTCCTTTTCATGCCTATCCTCCTTACACTGAAAGTGGACTGCTCTATGGGGAAGACACTCAGCTATTGCTTCATATAAGCAGTGAATTTCCTTCCACTGAGTTGTTGCTTGTTTTAAGCATAATTTTCTATATTTCCAGCAACTCTTAAGATTCAAAAGGACAAAAAAAGGAATAACATAGACTGAAACTATCCTGAAAACATCAAATTGTCTGCAAGACATATTGAAACTCTTAAGGGGGGTGGTGACAGGAAACATAGCAAAATAATTTCTCTATAAAGGAAAGGTAAAACTTCAGACACCAGTTTTGAAACCTTTCTCATGTCACTTATACTCAACTGAATTACTAAGTGATACAAAGTTTTCAAAAATGATGGAGAACAGGAGAATCCAAACTAATCAGGTCACTATTTACAATTTAACTTGAACCATGAAAAAATGTTCAATTCATAGTTGAAATAAAATAGTTCACATAGTTCAAACAGTTTCTGGTTAACAGCTCTCCAGTGAGGATTTGTTAGTTTTATAGAGCAATTGACTACTGGAAGAAGTAATGAGGAGGCAAACAAATTAAAAAGATAAATATAAGTAATTGTTTTGTTAAATAATAAATGCCATTTAATACCTGAGTTGAGTGACCTGTCTGTTGAGACTGAAAGGAATTATAGTTCTTTAAACCTAATTTCTTCCCATTGAATAAAAGACGAATATGTTCAATAATTGATAAAGCATATGTTCACTTGATTTCTTGACTTCCTGCTCAGTGAATCCCCATGGAAAGCCAGCAAATCCAGACAGCTTTAAGCCTTAGTAACTGAGGAGAATAAATGCCTGTGCATAGTGCATCTGGTTTCAGAATTTGATTCTTGCTTAAGATTGTGCCTTAGCAAATGATACACAATTTCTCAGCATATTGTACTCATTTCTACAGAACAAGGGAAAGTTTGAGATTTTAGGTAAGTTGTCATCAAGAAAGTACTTTCCAAGTGGCACATTTTCAGATGTTTACAGCATTTCCTATTTCTAGGAAACTGGAAAACAGGAAAATTTCCAATTGTCTCCCATTTAATTTTAAAAAGAGTAAAGTCCATTGTGGGGAATCACAAAAGGGGAAATGCTCTTAGGTGTGAGAAATAAAAGTAGATTTCAGAGAATAAAGTCAGAAAGAAGTTAGAATTCAGCTTTGCCTGAGAAGACTAGAAGAAGACACAATTATAGGCAGCAAGGACACTAAAAGACAAGTTCTAGATGGATGTTGAAGTTGCAAAAAGCATGCTTAGCTATATTTATATATATATAGCTATATATATATATTTATAGCTGTAGCCATATATACTTATCGATAAAAGTTTAAGCATACAGTCATGGGATATTTTATGTTATTATGTAGGGCATAAGAAGTGACTATTGTGTGAAATAGATGGATGTGTTTTATTAAAGATTAGGTAAGACAGATGTCTATAACTTTTAGAAGCACGCTATTGGCCAAGAAGCTTTTAAGAATGCTCTGCAACCAAGAAATCTTTAGATGCTTTTTGGACTGCATGAGCTCTGTACCAACTTTCTCTCAACTCTGAATGTGAGACTGACAACACAATAAAAAGCTCCCAGAACACTTGTTTGAACTCCCCATCCTGTTGTTGTTGCTATGCCGGCAGTCCATTATTACACACTAGAACTCTTCTTCTTTTCACTCTCCCAAAATAAAATATAAGATTATATGAGGTTTTGCAATTTCTATACACTTGCCTTAGCCAGTAGGATCAGATTCTGTAACAAATATTTAAAATCACTTACCAGAGCTGCACTGTTCAGACACCAGCCAAACCTGGGAGTAGTGAACAGGGCTGCTTCATTCCCCCTGTTTTCTAACTGATGGACATTGCAGCCCTTTAGCTATAACACAACCACCATCTTCAATTATTTTCCATACTGTCACCCCAAGGTGACACTGATCTGCATGTCTTAAGTTCAAGTTTAAAACACCACCACACTCCTCACAAAAGCCAAAGGAGGAAAGCAGAACAAAGGGGAAGACCCTGGCTGCGTCCTTTAAATTTGAGTTCTCAGAGGGCTTATTGCATCTATTTAGGCAGTTTTAGTCTATAAAATTTTAGGATGAACTCTCGACTTTTTACATGAAAAAAAAAAATTAGAGGCTTATATACTTGCTGATGATGGCTGAGTCTTAGAGGAAGACTTTGCAAACAGAATGTTTTATTGTTAAAAATAACCTCTCATATAAAAATTAATATGCTATTACTTATCTGAGTACAGCCTATTTACTAGACTGACATCTTACGTAATAAAAATGACATCAAGTGAATTTGTTTGGATAAAGAGTGAAATTGTTTGGATAAAGACTATGAACTCCTTCCCAATTTACTCAAAGCTTTCTAAACTGTCCTCAAATCTTTTCAAAAAGGGATTTCAAATGCAAATATTTTTTCAAGGAATATGAAATCTTCTGTCTTGTTTTTTTTCTTTGAAATAATTTGGAAGCATCTTCCTGGTGGGACCTTACAAGTTTGACTAAAGCCCAAGCTTTGCATTCCAGATACTTGAAATAATTGTTTAAAATGTATGCAGGCTGTTAAAAATAAAAACTGCATCATTCCATGTATTTGGAAAGAGCTCGACTCACATATTCAAATAATAAATAGTAATGGGGTGGACAGCAAAGTCAGGTGGCATTAGGAATAGCAGCAATGATGACACAATGTCAGATGCTAAATTATTCTGAAAGGAAAGTAACTGTCCTGTAAATTTTTATCTGTTCAGATCTTTAATATCTAAAAACCAAAATATGCTTTAAGTTACCTAGTCATTTTTCCCTAATGAATGTCCATGTAAGAACAGGCAAAATCTGACTTCATTTACACTGGATCTCAACATGAAAAATAGGAAAGAAGGTCTGAGTTACATATTTATAGCTCCTTCTTTGCTGAATTTCTGCTATTGAGGACATGGATGAAAGCATTATCTAGGAGCTTTTATACAAGTGGTAAACTGGGAGAATAAAACTTTCAAGGTATGCCTCAAGATTTGTATAGAAAATATTTGTGGCAAGTATTATGCCAGGTGAGACGAGATGTCCACAGGGGTTTCTTCTGTCCTTAATGTATATGATGATATAATAAAATCACAGCATAAAGCAGCTTTCACTGATGCCAAAATAATACTCCAACATGGTATCAGAGACTGGGGGTAGTAGCTCTTTTTTAGTGGCTTAGTTGCTCATGAACACTTCTGTCTAATGCCAGAATGCAGTTAGCTCACTTCATATGGATCATTTCACTTCAAGATTTCTTCTAATAACCATTTGCTTAGCAGTAACTCTAGATGTCTGTTGTAAACTTGCCTGTAGCTAAAACAAAAAGAAAAGGAAATAGAACTAATTAGGATTGAAAACATATGGTTTTGTTGAATACTCATGCATGTAATAAATATTAGAGAAAAAAACTTGTTAATAAGTTTTTATAAGTCAATTACC